>BLXT01004031.1:8910-20702 GCA_019648995.1 Plakobranchus ocellatus | reverse complement strand
TCAGTACCAATTCATTTGACTTTTTTTCTGTCCATGATATCCTTATCATTCTTCTGATAAACCACATCTCTACTGCTTCTAGTTTTTTTTGTTTCCTTGTTTATTGTCCAACACTCGCTACCATACAAAAGTGCTGACCATACATATGTTTTCATTATCTTTATTTTGGTTTTCGTGCTTATGTTTCTGTATGCCAGTATGGGTTTCTTTTCTGGAAAGTACCTTTGGTTATTATAGCTATTCAATTTACTTATTCAATTTGTGCATCTACCACCTGATGTTATCAGGTAACTTAGAATTGCAAATTTAGTTACTCGATTGCACTTGTGGGTAGGGGATTTCTTTGAGATGACTATACATTCCATTTTCTTTACATTCAAAGAGGGGCCCATTCTTTCTCTCTCTCTAAAATTGCAGTATCGAAAAGTTTTTGGAATTGTTCACTAGACTCTGCTATTAAAACTGTATCATCTGCATACCTGAGATTAAGGATCTTTCCATTTATTTTTAAGCCTGAAATATCGAGATTCCTTAAGATTATTTCACTATATATTTATAGATTAAAAAGGTCCGGAGACATTACACATCCCTGCCTCAAACTACTTTTGATGGATTTGAAATCGTTATATAGTCTCCTTCAGTTCTTACAGATGCAGTTCGGTCCCAGTATAAATTTCTAATTATTCAAGATATTTCCCATCAATGTCTTTTTCTATCATACGAAAAGGCTCTACATGTTTTACTTTGTAAAAGACTTAGAAGAATCTATGGAACGGAGGTGGATATATTGTGGCATTTCTATACACCTTTATAAACATAGACAAACTGAATATTGCGTTTCTAGTCCCTTTATCAGGCATAAAGATAAACTATTTTGGAGATATTTCTGGTCTTGGACTCTTGTGCATTCTATGCATCAAAGCACGTAACAGGATTTTTGTAAAATGGCTCAATAAACTGATTATTCTATGAAGTTCACATTCTGTTGCTCTTGGTGCTTTAGGCAGGACTATGAAAACAGATTTACAAATTTTACTACTATCGTATATTGCAGTTTTGTTATCAGATCTATCCCTATATTATTTAATTTTATGAACTTTTTCACACCATTTAGGGGAAAAACGGGTAAATGTTAACTTGGGCCGATTTAATCGGCCCTTAAGACTTCTAGGATAAGCGGAAAAGAAGTGCGTAAATTTTAACGCGTTTTTATTTTAGAGAACAAAATCTTTAACTTTCATCTTGCATGGTCTTTGATATTTTTTTTAATTACCGACTATTTTCCATATAAAAACTCGCCATTATTTTTCACACCGAGCGTACTGATTAATATTTTAAATCTAAGGAAATTTTAGAGAATAAATTTGGCTCTCTTCCATTCAGACTAGAGTAGAAGAGTAGAGCAGGTTTAGGCCCTCTGGCTATGTCGGTATGGAGATGCCGCTGCTGGGCTTTTACTTCGATGGATGTTGCTACAGATCTATGCTTAAGATTTGGTATTTTGAAAGACAGAACTTTTTAAAAATGTTTTCACTCAAAAACCTCGCCAATATTCATTATCTTTAAAGGAAAATAATGGATGTTCTTGTTGTTTAAAAAATTTTATGTCAAAATGGTTTATAGCCTAACTTGTATAGAAGCACGTGAGAATTTGTATGGAGTTAAATGTAAGAATATAAATTAATATAACTAGCAAGCCAATTTTTTTTCGCTTTGCTTTGTATTGTAATATTTTGCACTTTTAAATTATTTTTTATATTTTTTTTAAAACCAAAATAATACGTAAAGGCGCACAAACAATAGAATTCAAACTTAAACAACAATCAACAATCCTTCCATGTAAACAGTTGCTTTCTATCATGCATAAGTTTGAATCAGGTTAGGAAAAAGGAATGTAAGAAACCTTTTTTTTTAACATACTAGGGTCTGGCTTGTGAGAAATGGCGAAAACAATCGCTGCTATGAATGAAATTCTAGCGAACTGCTCTTCACGGTGCTCAAGACTGCATTTTACATACATTTATGCCAGCATTTTTTTACGTGCTTAAATCACAACACGACTGTTGGTGGTGTTACCTAAGTCCCTTTTTCTCTCGTCTCCATGTGCATTTTTATCAACAAGTGGTTGATTGGCTGCGAGTGCCTTACTTTGAGTTTCATAATGTGAAAGATTTTATAGTGCGTCCTTCGATGAAATGAACGTAATATCTCTTACTGTTTTTGTTTTTTTTTTTTTTTTTTTAAATTGCCTATAAAATTTTGTTAATGCATTAAAATCGTAAGGCGTACAACTCGGCTTCTTCTCTTTATCGTGTAGTAATTGTTCATTCTTAAGGTGTATTTTTTCTGTTTGTTGAACCGTAAACTCTAAGGGTGAAATTTGTAGAATTGTGTTTTTTGGTCATAACTGTGTGTGAATTAAACACAACCTTTGGAAGATTTGTAAAAATTAATTCACTGATGAATGACGTGCTATTAATTCTTCAAAATGATCATGTGACATCAATGTGTGAGAAGATCAGCGAGTGCCGAAAAGTCTGAAATCGCCCATCAGTCAATGATCTTTTTATGATCCAATAAAAGTTTGTTTTTTGTAGAAGAGCCTTGGTGGCGTAAGGGCTAGCCTATTCACCCTGAAAGCTGCAAGGCTTTGGTGAAACGGGGCTGACAACCTGAGATACACTGAGAAGAGATTTGTGCTTTCAAATAGACAAGCCAAACAAAAGTTTAGCAGTTTTAAGATTCGGATATGTATGATTCATCTTTTTTATTTTCTTCTTGCATTTCTGAAGTTTTAAACAAATAAAATTGAATGAAAAGGCCTACTTTTTTTTTGTCGGTATATACTTTTTCATCATAACAATTATTGTTGAGCAATAAATGTCTCATTCATGTTACCGTTGAAAAATTTCTTGAAATTTCTGGTTGGCCCTGTTCGTATACATCTTTTGATAGTTTTGAGACACATTTTACATACATAATCACACCCATGCATTTTATAGAACTAGCTGACTTCTTTGTCATGCAAGATTCACCCGTTTTTCCCAGTAATAACAGAGGTATCGTGGATAGCAAACCCGTCAGTCCGTAAACACCGTTGCCTGGGGAGGGGGGAGAGGGGGGCATAAAATCTGAGATCACCTTGTTGTGAATCGGCTGTATGAGCAAAAACAAACTTCAGAAGTAAAACTAGAATAATTGTAAGCATCGCAATGAACGTGTCTCAGCAATTGTGATGACATCCTAATTAACTTGATTTTTACTTTCGCGACTTGTATTATTGCTTAGGACTAATTTTATTCCTTCTGTAAACAGTTGCTGATTGAATTACAACTATGGTATTCTGTAAAAGCTTTTGGTATTTGAATTAGGGCGAGTTAACCATATAAGTTTTGCAAATCCAATAATAATTTCTAAAATTAAAATTGATACGTTTTCAATCTTTAAAATATTTCTGTCAGTTGCCTGAAAAGATGGTTTCGTACTTATGCTAAATCCTATCTGGTTCATTCCTATGTTAGTTTTTATTGGTTCACAGTAATGGTGTATTAAGGCATCTTAATAATGCGCTCAAAGTATGTGAAAGAGATTGAGAGCCTTGAAAACGAAACAGGTGTTTTTACAATTTTAATTTTTTATCGATTGTTACTTTTGAAATACTTTTTGTGTAATTTTTTGTATTTCGCAGATTTCATTTTCTTCTGTTAATGTATTTCGCAGATATCATTTTTTTCTGTATGTAGTTGTTAGATGTATTTTGCTCACATTTTCTTTTGCATGTTTTTGTATTTTGCACATGTCATTTTCTTGTGTATAATTATGTATTTTGCAGATATTGTTTTGTCTATATTTTTTTCACATATCCTTTCTTGTATATATATATATATTTTTTTTTTATTATTATTTTGTACACTTTCTCTCTGTATACTTAAGTATTTTTAGTTTCGTGTTTATTTTTTGGTATTTTGCAGATGTCCTTTTGTTGTTTTTATACTTTGTATTTTGCACATTACTTTTCTCCGTTTCCTTTTGTATTTTGCAAATATCTCTTTTCTTATATATATTTTTGTATTTTGCACATATCATTGTTTGTGTCCCATTATGAATTTTGAGAGCATAATGAATAAAATTGATATCTCCTATCTCATGGAGTATTTTTTTTAAATGTCTAAACAAGCAATTGTTACCGAGTCGCTTTTTGTTTTAGAAAATGTTCCGTTTCCGCAAATACATTGAAGTGTGTTCAGCTTGATAATAGAAAGCAATATAACATTAAGGAAAATCTAAAATAAATTTGCAGAAAATTGGAGAGTAAAGGCGCTTACGACTTTGCTTACACAAGCACTAGGATTGAAACGGGAAATTCTTTCATTGTTGAGATATCGCTCTCTAATTTAGCATGAAATTGGGTCTACGGATTTTATTTCTAGTGAGCCTTCATCAGAACATGGTATTAGCCGAAGATAGCGATTTTGAAAAAATAAATAAATAAATAATTTTTATATTTGTGGTAACATTTTTAGTGTGCTTCACGGTGCGCAAAAAAGTTATTAGTTTGGAAATTGATTGGTTAAAATGATGTTCAACCACAAGTCGTACGTTGTTCTGAAAAGGGCAAAATTGAAATTTAGCTGCATCGAATGCTTAAAATTTTATCGCAATGAAAAGGCTAGAAGTGAAAAAAAATCTACATCATTAAAGACTAAACTGATCTATAAGAAAACGTCTTGCATATTTAAAAACAAATATCTTTACATAATTTTACATCTCTTCCTTAGATGGGTGTGAAAGCTATAATTAATGCACTCTGGATATTATGTATAGATTTTATAATTGGAGAATATTTTTTATGCAGACAAGGAGTTGCTTTGGTGACCACCAACTTACAACTCTCAGCATTCAGTCGATAAATTCTTTAAACACATATTTACTGAACAAAATCTTCGCGTAGACAAACAACCGTTATTACAAAGATTTTCATAAACTACATATTATTCCGACCTATTATTGTCCTAGTTTCTCTGTCAGGCAAAAGGAACATAAGTGAAAATGGACTCTTTTTTCAGTAGTTACATAAGTATTCAAATAGTAATAATGTAGAATAAGTTTTTTTAAAAGAATTGTATCCTCAGTATTATTAAGAGCTAGTTTTTGTGGGGCAAAAAATGAAGCCCGATTCAATTAAAATATTGTACAATTTTTAAGCTGAAGTCTTACGAAAGGATGATGAACTACTCACACAATTAAAATCGTAATTAAAATGCTCTTAGAAATCGGCGTATTTGAAAAAACTTGCATTATAAAAACAAAACTACGCAATATCACATATCATTGTACTGTTTTATCGCTATAGCGTAAAAGTAAAATGGATCCCATGTTTGGTCCAAGTATAGGGCAACCAACAGTAGGTTCCTGATTGTTTTAGGCATTCACGACATTTTGAGGTAGTATGCCATTGTTTTCCTCGCCGTTTTTACTTTCGCCTGGTCTTAAGAGTGCTGCTAGGTAGACACAAAAGAGCAATGAACAATTGAATCGGGCTGGACTGGGATTCAAACCTCAAACCTTTCTCTTGGTAGCCAACTGCCCTATTACCCCCCCCCCAATTTTCTGGTTTGATCTAATAAAACCAAAACTTTCATTTGACGAGTTCTAAAGCCAATATTACATTCAAATCCATGCAAAATAAATTGAAATATTGCTCGTTGTCATATCATATCATATATTACAACGCAATGCAAATAATACATGAAATTTTTTTTTTAATTAGAAGTATCAGAGTATGATGTCAAAGTCTACGGTTGTCACTGAAGAAGCGAGAGCTGACACAACTGAAGGCAACAAAGAAAGTTCTATTTAAATTCACTCCTATAAGCGCACCTTGTAGTACGTAAATTTAAAAGCGCGGCCGCAGGCAAGTTCGTAATATATAACTTGGAAATGAAGTTGCGAATGTGGGTGCATAACAGACTATAAAATTAGAGGTATTTAGTGAATCGTGTCCACCTTATAAAAATATAATAGTTTATTTTCATACATTTCAAAATAAGTCAACTGTTTTGAAAAAATTTTAACAAGTTAGGACTTTTTTTTTACTTTTGAAAATAAATCTAGACTCAAGATCATTGATGCAGAAACTTTATCGTGAACAAGTTAGCAAAATCGGATTTGAAATTTCTTAGATCAGGTGATTACTTCATAAGTTTTAAGCCTCTCAAAAAACTGAGACCAAAACTATTATGAAGTTTGCTTTCCTTGCTTAAAGACTACAGCAAGATTCTGCTAAGCTAATATGAAAATTGACGTCAATTCAAGGTTAAAGACGGCCCAGTTTTTTACACGGTAGCAAAAGCTGGACAATTTCGAATAATCGTAAGGTAAAATTAGCAGGAGATGCTGTTTCTTAATATAATAAAATCATGGGCTGAAAGAAAACAAATGCTGAATAACTCGACATCCTAGAAGAGCCAGGATACAACAAAATTTATCATTCTGGTAGAACTCTGGCCTTTATTTGTAGACAAAAACAATGGTGATATGTGTTCAACAGTGATTGAAGCTGTCAGGTCGAAATGCCCCTTCCCATTACCAAACCTTATTCCCATCTTCTGATACTCTATTCAAAATTGCCAAACCATGCATTTTTCCTCTCTCTAAATATTTCCATTTTTTTTTTAAACGCTTGTTTTGTTTTTTTTTTTGTTTTTTTTGGTTGGTTTTTTTTTTCTCGTTCATTTAAAGGGAGAACATAGTATATAGCATTCATAATACTTCAATTTTCGCAGTTATTTCCCCCTTCTAACCTTGCATAAACCAATGGCTTTGTTTCGTATACATTGGGCCAACAGTCTGCTATAAGTCTCAAACTACGTTGCCGCCAACAAAAGCGACATCTAACACGATATGCGTACCGAGTCTCTTTGTTCTCTATTGAAAGAGGTGTATCTACGCCATGACGAGCGGTGGCTTATCTGGTAGACAATGACTACCATGTGAGAGAGGTCCGAGATTCGAACCCAGTCCAGGCTTTGACAATTTTTCGAAGCTTCTCCGTGTCCACCAAGCACGAAATGGGTAGCCAGTTGTCTTAAGACCAAGAGAAAGTAAACGCTGCGAGTAGCACAATCGCAAACTGACTCAGAATGCCGTAAGCCGTGAACAATCAGGACCTTACTCCTGACGCTTGGAATTAAGCATGAGACACACTTTACAATAATCTCTGCTTCATCGTTTTTAGGGTAAGGGTCGACGCTGTTGCGCTTTGCTACAGAGAACTAAGAGAGGAAGTAAGCATGACGCGCTAGTTTCGCAACTGTAGTTAGGGGTGGTGTAAATTGAGGCTGCAT
This sequence comes from Plakobranchus ocellatus, assembly GCA_019648995.1. Taxonomy (NCBI): domain Eukaryota; kingdom Metazoa; phylum Mollusca; class Gastropoda; family Plakobranchidae; genus Plakobranchus; species Plakobranchus ocellatus. The sequence continues at coordinate 13,356 of BLXT01004031.1, read as the reverse complement.
GTCCAACTAAAGTAAAATGGAATGAAATTATAAACTCTGTCGGTTCGCGGTCAGAACACAACTTTTTAATCAGTGGAAAAAGAATCAGTCCTCTCTGAAATGGGGCGTTGGTGGCACAGTGGATAGCGAATCCACGCTGAGATCTGCAGGGACCCTTCTGTTCCAAGCTCGAGCCCCGCCTCTGACTTCCTGTCCTAGTTTGCTTTGAGACCAGCTCAAGTGAGTTACGGTCATAAACCATAACCACATTGAGATAAACGTCTTGCAAAAAATGCTTTATTTATCTTTTAACTTTGATATAGAGAAAATTGTATGTTGCTAGATTTATCCTATGAAGAGAATTTGCATCATAAAAAATTTCCTAAAAGAGCATTTTTAAACACTCATTTCTTTGAACTATTATTTGCTACATGCGGCTGCTTCAATCTGGTTGCATTTTTTTGCTATTTTAATTTTTACGATAGCTTAGATTTAATAAAGGAAAAACGGGCACAGCATTATCATTCCACGCTATCACGCAAGTCCTTTTTACAAAACAATCAAACAATTAAACGACCATAATTCAGACTAGACAAGCAAGCTCATCAAAAAAATATATCTACCAGATGAGAAAGAATTGACAAATGTCATTTGCAGAAAATTATTTTCGAAGTTTAAAAAAAAATAAATAAACAAAAAAAAAGATAAAAAAAAAACCACATTCAAAGTTTAGGTCTGCACCATTTTGTGCGTGAGTTCGGCGGTTTTTGCATTGTTTAATAGCATTACAAGATGAAGTTTAGCCTCAAGATACTTTTCCGCTATTAATATTAAAAATGTGACACCAGCTGTTTCCCTTTGCACCCTTTATATATATTATTATATATATATATATATATATATATATATATATATATATCTGTGTGTGTGTGTGTTTATTTATTTATTAATTTGTTCATAATTATTTACCTACCTACCTACCCATCTATCTATAGATATATCTATCTATCTATCCATCTATCTTTCTGAGCGTCTGTATATTTATCTATCCAATTTATTCTCAATCTACTTCATATTCATACTTTTGTTTTAAAATCCTTTTCAATCTCTCTTAGCTTTTCTTCATCTTTCTCTGTTAATTTCCTCAGCCCGCAACCCAAACTTTTCACCGTAATTCACTGTCTGTCTAGTTCTTGTCTTATCTTTTTGACGCATTTACAAATAGCGCAAGTAAAAACTAGTTTCGCCTACACCAATGTATTTCTGCCCTGGGCATGTCAAGCGTGGCTCCAAACTTGAGCTAACAACCTGGAGAACTCACCAGCCTTGTCTACGTCTGATTGACAAGCACTGCTGAGGGCCTGGGAGTGGAATCTGCTGACAATCCTGCTCATGCTGGGGTCGGGCATACGAGCATTGCTTACATAACTAGGGATGGGTTCAATCAGCTTTTCATGAAGATAACAAATAGCAAAGAAATCGCCTCTTCATTTCAATATATAGGGTGTAATAGTTGTCTATAGAACAAAAATGAGGCACCGGTAATAATCGTTTTTTTTTTTTTTGTTTTGTTTTGTTTTGTTTATTTTCAATAAAGAGAGCAGATTAACATGTATTAATCATTACAGAAGATCCAATTACAATTTAAAATACACAATGCAGGCTTTAGCAGACATCTGAGAGAGAAAAACCGAACTGAAATTATAAATTTATAAACATTCGTAATACCTGCAAAAGTAAGGCAGGTTCATAATAAATAGAAAACTTGGCATTAACGTCCTTCTTTTTATAATCTGTCCTTCTTATAATTATAAGCCTGCATTTTTTTTTAGCAAGTGAGAACACTTACGCCCTAAGTACCTAAAATAGCAATCCACTGATATGAGGTAAATAGCTGCTTAAAATACACACAAAAAAATAAAATGAACCAAAGGCAGGCTGGAATAAAAATATTATTACATATTGTCTGTAAACACCAGCTAAAAATATTTGCCTTCGTTCAGAGCTCAGCCCGCTATGATGATCTAGATATGGATTAGTGCCGAGCATCCTATTATCGTAGGGCAGTAAAAGACACATTTCCAGATAAAGAGAAATTGTCAGGGCTTTTCCTCTCCATGAGTTACTCTCTTGGTGGCATACTTTTTGCTGTGAAGAGAACAGCTGGGGAGAATTTGACCAGTATACGGGTTTGGTGGCAGCGAGTTGAAAAAGAGTGGTTTTTACTTTTTTTTTCCTCCTTTTCTTACTTTTTTGTTTCTATTTTACTTGCCTTCATGTATTTTCATTATATATTTTTTTTTTTTGGTAAATTATTTTTATTATTATTATTATTATTATTATTATTATTATTATTATTATTATTATTTATATATCTTTCCGTGTAATTCCTATCATATAATCATGGAAGGAAGGCTTACTAAAATCGAAAAAATAATGGCTGTAAAATGTATGAATAAAATAATATAGGAAAAATCTTTTAAAAGAATTATGAGTTTTTGAAAACCATTTACTGGGCAAATCGTTAAGGAAGTAATTTTTTTTTAAATCATCTCACCTGTTCGACTGGTTTACTGGTACTTTTTATAGAGCAATTGACATAACTTTACCCCAAGACGATTTTCATATACTTCGAGCTCTTTTTAATGTTATTTGCATGGTTCTTTTATGCTTCTAGTTATCTAACAAGCTTCCTTTTGACGGTTATTCTTATATACTTGAACTGCTTTGGTACAAGTCACTCTACTCCCGCACTTGTTTCTAGACAGTGTTCATATCTGGAATATTTTATGTTGGCCAGTTGGAGGAGCAAAAGGCCCTTTTGCATAATCCTGTACAGATTGTTTTTTTTTTTTTTTCCTTTTTACTTAAATAAGAATTCTAACATGGAATAATATGAAACAACCTAGGGCAGTATTTGACTTGTAAATCCTGCAGCGTTCCCCTTGTAAACTAATTCTGTTCCTATTTTCAATTTTTTTTTATTATTTTAAGTGTTGCCACCGTTGTACGTGAAAAGCAATGCGGTGTTGACGCAGCCTTTTGAAGATATGGATAGTGATCTCAAATGGGGTTTTAAAAAAATGTCTTAATTCTAATGTTTCTTAGTATGAGAGACATGATATCCAATGTTTAGATAGGAAGCGGGGATTGACTTTTTTATGTTTTTATCCCCATTCACTACCTTTCCATTTCTGTTTGTAAAAATTCGATAGAAGGGGTCTTTTGTGATTTTTTTTTTTACGTTGTTTGTTTGTTGCTTTCCTTTTTTTTTTTTTTTTCAACTAAAACGAAAAATAAGTTTAAGAGAAAAAAAATTCACTGAATGTATGGGTGATCATCATCATCAGGTGCCTTGCTTTACAGCGTTGGCGATCATGGTCCTCCACTTTTTCCTGTCCTTTGTCGCTTCTATTGCTTCCAACGATTTCCCTGCCTTCAGCCAGTCTGTCAGGCCTTCAATGAGCTTTTCTCGTTGTTTTCCCCTACTGCGTTTTCCTTCCAACATTCCTGTTGTTACAAGATTCTCCAACTTTTCTCTTCGCATAACATGGCCGAAAAAGGTTGCTTGACGTTTAAAATCCGTAAACGTATGGGTGATAGCTACATAAATTTTATGTTTTCTATTCATATTTTGATTGCCTCCTATTGAAAACATAGAGGTTAAATTCTATTACCTCATTTTTATTTCGTTTCTACTCTTCGCATCAATAGGAAAGGGCAATAAAAATCAGGACAGATGGAAAAGGTATGCATTTCTCCTGTGTGAAAAGAACCCTTGGATGCGGAATCGTCGGAAGGGAGAATCAGTTTGTATTTCGAAAGCAAAAAGATGCTCATTGATTCACAATCACTATATCTCTCACAGAATAATAATTCATATTTGTTATTGTATTTTTTTCTATTAAATATTTTGTGCAGCAAAATATGCTTAAAGCAATTTTTTGGAATGAGCATATCATAAAAAATGTAATAATACAATGTCAAAATATGATATCATAAACATTATAAGTATTGGATGTGATTTGTTTTACCTAACAATGAATGTTTTACAAACTCAAAAAATAATGTTGGATATTATTAGTTTGTTTTTTATACAGCAAGTGCTTAAGAGTAAAGGGCTGATAACCATATTTTGAGAAAATATCTTATTTGCATTGCATAATTTAATTTTGGAAAGAAGAATACTTAAACAATCTAAGAACGATTGCTTCTTAAATTGATTTGAATGAGAGAACATTTTATTTGTTCTGCTTTTTATGAATTTGCATAATTCTTAGTGTATAATGTGAAATACTCCTGGCATAAAGTGTCTTGAATTGAGATCATTTTGAAGCTAAAAACAGAAAGCAACAAATGCGAATACTTGCAGTAATCGACCTCAATGACTTTGTTTTAAAAACTGATGTAATAAGCTGTGTTTCTACATTATTACATTTGCATAACGTAAATATAAAAATACCCCCC
>BLXT01004030.1:127386-139659 GCA_019648995.1 Plakobranchus ocellatus | reverse complement strand
GAGAGAGAGGGAGAGAGAGAGAGAGAGAGAGAGAGAGAGAGAGAGAGAGAGAGCACTAAACAAAGAGTACATGGCATATATAACGGGGCTGCTTCAGTGTAGGATGCTCTTTCGCGGCTTACTCAGAGTGCTAAGAATCGAGAAGGCACTAAAACCCAGAAATGAGGAGACTTTGTTGGCTCCACTCACGACCAATAACTATCATGTCAGACGAAAAAGATGCATACTAGCCGCCTAGCGTTCTTCATGTTTCAGACGCCTTGCATTCCCCCTTGTGCTTTTTCCAAACGTACACACACACACACACACCCTTTTTCACCCCCCACATATGCGATACACCTAATTGCACACACACATACGCAGAAAAAAAAATAAGCTAGAATAACGAGAAAGTAGTAATAGTAATACTAAACTTGAAATTATCATACTTTTCAACATAAAACTAATTGTGGCTTGAACTGGATTAGTTTTAGTTTAATAATACCAAATACATATGAAAAAAAAACCAACAATATTACTTTAGTTTTATTTCTAATTTGACTTAAAGTGTTATTAAAAGAGTTGTGTTTATCTAAGCAGTAAGCTGTACTTCCTTTTATCTCAGGTCACTGTCATTATTTAGGGTTAACTAGAGGCTTATTTTGCCGAGCAATGTGATCAATTGTTCATACTGAGATCTGAAATCCAGGTGTGATATGACATTGCCCTCGATATTTCGTGCAGTGAGAGGCCTCATGAATTATAAATCATGGATAAACGGCCTTCTTGTTATATAAGGAGAATGGACAAAGTTTGAATTAATTTAATCGATAAATCAGGCTGATTTTTTTTTCTGTCTCTTCTCTGACATGTCGTAAAGCGGACATTTTATTCTGAAAGACTCGATCATAAAAATTAATATGTCTTCGCCTGCGTGTGCTGGATCTTGCACGCCCACGTGTGCAGGATTTTAATAGCAAATCTGAGTCCGAATGGCCAACCCTTTACAAGTACAAGTATTTACATCTATACTTCTTGGCTTTCACACATTTTGTAGGATTTAAATTTAAACAGGGAAATCTGTGTTGCTTGTCAAGACGAACAAAGGCCGGTCTTTCTATCTAAATAGATGACCATACCAAAACTGTTCCACAATTGACGGGAAATTAAGGTATGAAATAATGTAATATTTTGAGTTTTAATTTCTGTGTATTTAGCTGTTGTACAGGTGGACTGATTACTGTAACAGTGTTAGCGCTTAATGTTTAAAGCAATCATTTGTAATTTATGAGGAAAAACTGAAAACTAATTGGCGCACATTTTTAAAGTAGACTGCTGCTCGCTAAGTTCTTTTCATGGGAAATAATAATTCTGAAAGATTTGTGGTATGTTGCTGTTGCTGTTGCTGTTGCTGTTGTTGTTGTTGTTGTTGTTGTTGTTGTTGTTGTTGTTGTTGTTGTTGTTGTTGTTGTTGTTGTTATTATTAATACTAGCCAAACTCATTGCTGGTTTTTACTGTTTCAATAAAATTCTGAAGAAAACAGAAGTTGTGCACTAAACATTTAAGGATGCATTTTTTTCCCTTTTAGTTTTGACTTGCAGCGTACAAAGTTCCGTAACAATATTGTTATTCAAATGTCTACCTGCATTGCATTGTTTTGATTCGCCGGCTTAATAAAGTTTATCTAGAGTTATAAAATGCCGTTTTAAATCCGTAAAACCACTTTGGAATTTTTATATACGCCCACATAAAAGGACATGATCTATAGTAACTTATCTTTATTTTTGTGAATTTTATTAACGCCGCACAAAAATGTGTATAGGCATTACACGTTTGAGCTTAGTTCCGTTATAACAAGATTCTCAAGTCAACACAAGATACGCAACAAACATTTAAAAGAATTTTTTTTTCTCTTTAGCTTTGGCTTGTGCCGTACAAAATTCCGGGACAATATTGTTATCAAAAGGTTTACCAATATTTTATTTCGCCAACTTATAAGGTTTAAATAGGATTATAAAATGTCGTTTTGTAAATCCGTACAACAACTTCGGAACCGCGACACAGTGATTCAGAAGAGATACAGAGAGAGAGAGAGAGAGAGAGAGAGACGCACAGATATATATATATATATATATATATATATATATATTTATATGAATAGAGAGAAAGAAAGAGAGGGAGAGAGAGAGATACGCACAGATATATATATATATATATATATATATATATATATGAATAGAGAGAAAGAAAGAGAGAGAGAGAGAGAGAGAGAGAGAGAGAGAGAGAATAGCTCGGGGTAAAAATTTAAATCTAATTTTAGAGATATTTATTTTCCAGAATTTTCCGAAATTTATTTATTTATTTTTTTATTTTTTGGTTTCTTTTTTGAAGTAGTTGAACTGAACTTTTCATTTCAGAAATTGTCTTTCTTAACTTTGCCTCGTACTGTGCTTTACTTGAGATACCAAATTTTTTTTCCAAATTTCAGACCTATTTTGCAAATATTTCAAGGACAAGGAACATTGGCCAGCTTCAGTCCCTATTACAATGTATATTTTAAAAAAAAAATAAAGATTGCCTGTATCCCCTTGTTTTTTTTTTTATGGTTTTCTAAGCTTACACTGAGAACCTACACCCCTTTTGTAACTGAAACAATTTTTGTCAATAGATAAAATTATATTTCGGAAGTAGAAAGATTTCCTTTTCAAGGATAGACTCTCTGGCAAAGGCTTAACTCTTTTCTCTGTTACATCTTTTTTTTTACGACCTTAACCCTCACCAGGAGTTCCCAAGCATTGCGAATTTTCATCTTCTCTCTCCTTGAACTACGGGTGAGAATTAATTTTCAAAGAAGTACAATAAATACTGTCATAAATTGTGAAGGCAGAAAAAGTGAGGCTCACATTATTCAAACACCTCGATCATGTACGGAGGACGATGTTTATGGCAGGTTTTTACAGCGTCCTTGTGGATATTTATGGAGTCGTCTGCTTGGACGGAAGCCACGCCTACAGTGAACATCCGGTTTGCGCCACCTTTACTAGAATTTCTCCTGCCGAGTAAGTGTGTTTTCATGCTTATTATTATTATTATTATTATTATTATTATTATTATTATTATTATTATTATTATTATTATTATTATTTATTTATTTATTTATGTATTTATTTTTTTTATTTGGTTTCTTTTTTGAAGTAGTTGAAGTGAACTTTTCATTCCAGAAATTTATTCAAAATTAGTAATCAGGCTATCATAATAATTTGAGAGTACAAGTTGTTTTTGGTTTAATTAATTTTCAGTTCAAATCCATCGCCATAAAGTATGCAATTTTATTTTGCTACAGGTATGGAATATAGGCCCATGAATCATGCATGTAATATGTAAATGTAGACACACACACACACACACACAGACACATATATATTAATATATATATATATATATATATATATATTTATATATATGTATATATAATTATATATAAACACATCTTTATACTAACTGTATTTTTCGACACATTTATCTCTAAAAGGAGGCCATTTTAAGACATATTCTAATTTTTAAGTACTTCTACAAAAGGATATATTCAGTTTGTATAAATGAAATATAAAATTCATATTACAAATATGATTAATAATAAATTCTTTTATCTTCTCTTAACCTTAGGAAAAAAAAATTATTGAAAGCATTTTTTTATTCACAAAACATAATTCAGCAATTTCCAACACAAGACTTATCTAATTAGTCTTTCAAAATGTAAACATCAGTTGATCACATTTTTTGTTGTGCTTATCGTCATAAAATCCTGATCTACCTTCGCCTTCAGGTTGATATGTCGACAGGAAATGCCAGTGTGTTTTATCCCATAATCCCTAGATTTATTCGGAAGTTATTTGTCCTGAAAGGTCATAAACTTAGTTCCTGATAATGTCCATTATGTAGCTCTTATTTGTATTACGATTTTTTTACCGCAAAGGTTAGTCTTCTTTCTCATAATGGGTTCAGATTCTTCCTCTTTGCCTTTTTTTTACTGTAATAAATGAGTGTGTTTTCATTTAATCTAAACATTTATTTGATATTTGCTCATTTAGTTAAATTGACTATACCGTAATGAGTGACAGAAGATCCGTTTCATGATCAACAAAGATCTGATCAAAATAACATTGTCTAATGAGAGGTTAACATTTAAAAAAAAAAAATTTTTTTTTAAATCTTTGTTGAGTTATGTGCATTTTCTTGCTTGTCGTCCTTCCTTTAGAGCGGTGATTTTGTGCCGTTTAGGCATAGAGCTATTGGATCGTGAAATTTTAAGCGATTTGATGGTTTTTTTGTGTGTGTGTGTTTACATTTTATCGTTGTGTTGTGATAGTTCCCTCATGATTGAGATTTTGGAAGTGAAACATCCTGTGTGTGACAGATCTTCGTTTGCTTAATAAAATATGGGAAACACTGTCAGACCTCTTAATCATTCACCCATTAGTTCTTTCATTATCGCCTTCAAAAAATCAATTCAATGTGAATTATACTTAAGATATTCTAAATTACAAAAAACATTTCTCTATCTATCTATCTATCTATCTATCTATCTATCTATCTATCTATCTATCTACCTACCTATCTATCTATCTATCCATCTATCTATCTATCTATCTATCTATCTATCTATCTATCTATCTATCTATCTATCTATCTATCTAGCTAGCTAGCTAGCTATCTGTCTGTCTGTCTGTCTGTCTGTCTGTCTGTCTATCTATCTGTCTGTCTGTCTATCTATCTGATCTGTCTGTCTATCTGTCTATCTATCTATCTATCTATCTATCTATCTATCTATCTATCTATCTATCTATCTATCTATCTATCTATCACCTAGTGCTTGGGGAAATTGCAAGAAAATTTATACATGCCCCAAAACAATGTTTAAAAAAAACTTTTAAGGGTCAACAATTTTATGGGGAATTCAAAATATTCAACCATCGAAGTGAGTAAGTCTTAAAATTTGCACATTTCATTAAAAGAAGCAAATTTGTGAAATGGCGTTTTGAAAATTAATAATTACTTACATATTTGGCTTCGGTGAAATCTAAAATGAAAAAAAAAATCTGATGAAAAGCAAATAATATTGCTGCAGCTATGCATAACAAATACTAGACCACAAACAACATCTGAAAGTAGAAAAAATTATGGTCAAAAATGACAAAAAAGTCACTTAATGAAGTCATAGAGACATTTATTAAAAAAAAAAAGAATAAAAAAGAGCATAAGATATGGATAAACAAAGAAATACTTGATTCAATGTAAAAAAAAAATTGCAAATCAAAACATGTAGAAGGCAAATACAAAGACCTAAACAAAACACAAATAAAATCAAAATAAAATGGAATGCAGCAAAAGAAGAATGTCTTGATCAACAATGTCAAGAAATAGAGCAAAAGCTAAGTATAGACAATAAATTCATGAATGTTAAAATTAAACATGTTGGTGGTTTTTAAAAAAATCAAATGCAGTGGCCGTGGCTGCAGCAAATCAAAAGACGAAACGTTGTTAAAGGAAAATAAGGAAATACTAAACAGATGGTCAGAATATGGTAAAGATTTTTTAAAGGATGATAGGTGAAAAAAAACTGAAATAAAGAAAAGCCTAGAGGATTCAACTATTCTTGAAGAAGAGGTAGAAGCAGCAATTAAAAAAAAATGAAAAATGGAAAAGCCAGATAACATAACAGTAGAAATAATTAAAACGTTAGATAATATAGGAATAGATAAGACATTAAAACTTTTTAATGCAGTATACGATAGTGGTAGAATTCCAGAAGATCTTTGTAAATCTGTTTCCATAGTACTGCCTAAAACACCAGGAGCAACAGAATGTGAATTTCATAGAACAATCAGTTTAATGAGCCATTTTACAAAAATCCTGCTAGGTGTTTACGATGCAATGAATGCGCAAGAGTCTAAGACCAGAAATATCTCCAAAACAGTTCGTCTTTATGCCTGTTTAAGGGATAAAAAAAACGCAATATTCACTTTGTCGATGCTTGTAGAAAGGTGTATAGAATTGTAAAAAGATATCCATCTCTGTTTTATTGATTATTCAAAGGCCTTTGACAACGTAAAATGTGTAGAAAGGTTTCGTATGTTAGAAAAATTAGACATTGATCGGAAAGATCTAAGAATAAATAGAAATCTTTACTAGAATCAAACTGCATTTATTAGAATTGAAGGAAAATATAGTGATTTCAAATTCATAAAACAAAGTGTGAGACAGGGATGCGTCATTTCTCATCTTTTTAATATGTGTAGTGAAATGATAGTAAGAAATCTTGATGATATTTCCGGTATGAGAATAAATGGAAACCTTCTAACCCCAAATTTAATCTCGTTGCCAAAGGTGAAAAAATCAAACAAGTTAGAAAAATCAAACATCTAGGTTACCTGATATCATCAGCTGATAGATACACAAAGTTAAATAAGTGAAATAACAGCCATGGCCGAAAATACATTCCAAAAAAGTTAAACCAATACTGGCAACTAGAAACATGAGACTACAATTTTTAGGTCATATTTGCCATCACAAGGATTTGGAACATTTCGCAATCATTGGAAAGATTGGAGGCAAACTAAGAAGAGGTAGACTAACTTTTACTAAAAGTCTTTAAGTCACGGGCAATAGGTAAAGGTATTAATAATAACAGGTTTGAGTGGAGGAACATGACCGCCAATGTTGGCTCTAGACAAGGCACATAAGGAAGAAGCCTCGGGCGTGAAACTATAGCATAAAAAAAGCTCATGTCATACAGATACTCTTCTTGATGTTCCGCCTGGTTTACCCTTTGATATATTTCTCTCTATCTCTCTCCTTCTCTTTATATATATATATATATATATATATATATATATATATATCGTCGCTGTAGGTCGCAGACCTCGTAACTGCAAAACTGTAAATTTTTCAAGAGAGCAAAAAAACCGTTATGGTACAAATCTCTTATCTGCAGATGGCTTGTCTTGAAGTTGAAAGTTCAAAACAATTAAGTAGCATTATATCTGATTTTAATGTTAAAATTGTAAAATATAATTAATTAAAGTTATAAAGTCTATAAAATATTTCTACATATATAAGAAATTTGCTTACCTGTGGTTTTTTCGTTGTTTTTCAACAAAAATTGACCAAAACTCCACCTTGTAGTTACTAGGTATGGCTTGCAAGTGTAAGTGAAAGTTGAAAAGCTTGTTTTGGTCATATGCCTAAATCATAGCTTTCCATTGGTCTCAATGAATCTTTGTGATAGTAGTAGGTAGCTTATGACATCAATGTTATTTATAGCCCCCCCCAAAAAAATTCTTAAATTTTGCAGATACGAGGATTGCGACCTACAGGGACGACATATATGTTTGATATATATATATATATATATATGTATATATATATATATATTTTATATATATATATATATATATATATATATATATATTATATATATATATATATATATATATATATATATATATATATATATATATATGTTTTCCCTTTTTTTTTTCTTTTTCAATATCAGTTACTTCTAATACTTGTTTCTGTTGTCTCCCTTAATCAAAATCCTACGTTTTCAACAGCCACAGACTCAAACATAGGAAGTGTTGACTTTCACTTTGGGTTCGATGGACTTCTTTCGAATGAGTTATTTGGCCGTGGATACCTATCTGGTAAGATAAAATTATCTCCACGATAAAAACCAGATCTTTAGCGGATTTTCATTTTGAACAGAAATCACGGAAATTTTATTAAATTCAGAAGTTGAAATGTTTGTCGAATAATATTTTGAAACTGTTTTTGCAAAAATTAGTTAACGGTTTTGTTCTAAGATGGATATTTTATGCTCATAAATGAACCAACCTAGTGGCAATAGGTAAAGGTAGCAATAATAACAGGTTTGAGTGGAGGAACATGATCGCCAATGTTGGATCTAGACAAGGCACATAAGGAAGAAGTCTCGGGCGTGAAACTATAGCATAAAAAAAGCTAATAACAAACAGATACTCTTTTTGGTGTTCCGCCTGGTTTACCCTTTGTAGATTTCTCTGTCTCTCTCCTTCTCTTCATATGTTCAATATACATATATATTTTTTTTTTCTTTTTCAATATCAGTTACTTCTAATACTTGTTTTTGTTGTCTCCCTTACTCAAAATCCTACCTTTTCAACAGCCAGAGATTCAAACATAGGAAGTGCTGACTTTCGATTTGGGCTCGACAGACTTCTTTCGGAAAGGTTCTCTGCCCCTGGATCCCTACATGGTAAGATAAAATTACCTCTATGATGAAAAAAACCAAAATACACTTCATGAATACGGACATTTTGCAGATCTTTAGTGGATCTTTAGTTTGAACAGAATTCACGGAATTTGATACTGCCATGTACAAATGGTTTATGGCAGGTTCTGTTTCCGTGGAAACTACGTAATTTACACCAAATTATGCAATCCAGAAAAGGGCACGTTTTTTTAACTCTTTTTTTTAAATTTAATTCAGTAGTTGAAATATTTGTCGAAGAATATTTTGAAACTGTTTTGTGCAAAAATTAGTTAATAGTTTTGATCTTAGAGGGATATTATGAGCTGATAACTGAACCAACCTAGGGGCAACTGAAAACCACAGTAACAATGCCTCATTTCATTTGCATCTCCGGCTTCCGCGGTTAAGCTAAGCTGAACCAGATAAAAATCTGATCTCGAATCTAGAGCAGGACATAGTCCTGGACTTTATAGCTAAAAGAACAGTCTTTTAATTAATTTTGAATTGAATATGGTTCAAATTAAGGACACTGGAATAAAATTTAGGATTGAAATCTCATTGAAAGCAGAAGCTGGGGACATCTAGTTCTAGAAATACTTCTTATCTAGTATAAATAAAAATTGAAGTTTCATTATGATTCAAATCTCAACTTCATACAGATGTTAAGATGTAATATCTAGATCTAAAGTTCAGGAACATGTTTTGCCTAACATGTTAGGTTGCCTTGCGAAAGGTGTATTCTCTGCGGAACAACGAGGGTGAGTCATGCTGTGTCAGACCAGCGCTCAGACTGAACGTCTATGAAATGGTATCCAATATGATCTTTGAATCGTTAACAAAAAAAAGGAATAAGCATGTGGTAACCCTTTGCTTTCGAATATAATCTGATGTTGAACTTTTTTTAGGCCTGTGAATAAGACAAAACACGTTCAATAATATTTAATCAAACACATGCCTATTGATCTAAAAGATTTAAAAGCAAAATCACAAAACGTTGAATTTGATTTGATCTTCAATTTACCAAGCTCAGCTCAGAAATAGGGGAAAAAAAGGGTTGGAATAAGTCATTAAGAAGCATCCATGGCTGAATGATAAAAATGAACACCTTTTAATTTGTTGACATTTTATCAAACGAATCCTATTTTACTCTAACATACATTTTCAGCAGGTCACGGGTGGAAGTACAGAATCTGTAATCAAAATATCAATGGCGCCGAGCTAGTGATGGCCTACGCAGTAATCTATGACGTGAACGGCAATCCGGCAGAAAGGACACGGTACACTACAGCCTACGCTGGTAAACATTCTCTTTATCGCCAGACAGAAGGTAGGGGGTAAAATTTCTGCGGTAAAAAAAAAGCTCTTACAGATCCATGAGTAAAGTAGTTCTAGCGCTAGCAATACAGATGCAAGTTTAGGATCGACCTTTCTCAAAACACTGAATCAAAAGCTTTGAGATGAGGAAAGTCTTGGTGCAAATGCTAATGTGGGAAAAATAACACTATATTTCTTACAAATCTGAACAATTTTTCAACAACAACAACAACAATAATGATAATAATCATAATAATCATTACAATTATTATTATTATTATTATTATTATTATTATTATTATTATTATTATTATTATTATTAGAGCCGTCCGCTAGCAGGGTCATCTGATCTTGCAGCTTCGGCTGTTTTCCTTATCTCGGCGACGAGGGCATTCCATTTTGGTCGATCTTCTGCTATGAGGCGTAGAGTATCCAGGTCTGTCTGAGTTGTAAGTTCCAGTTTTATGGCGACAAGTTTTTTAAGGTCGTTGTTAAGGGTTATTGGGAGAGTCGTTTGAGGCCTACCTCTTGCTCTTTTGTTGTCCGAAAAATAAAATAGCATTGCTTTATTTGCAGGGATGTTTCGGTATCTCCTTAGTACGTGCCCAAAAAGTCTCCATCTTGCTTCAAGCACCTGCATAGAAAGGGGAGCCTCTCTGCACTTTTTGTATAGTGAAGCATTCGATCTTATAGTAGGGTAACGTATTCCAAGTGTGTTTCTTAGTTGTTTTCGATGGAACGAGTCTAGTCTGTCTTCGTCTGTTTTGGTTAGAGCCCAAGTGTCACTTGGCAATAATAATAATAATAATAATAATAATAATAATAATAATAATAATAATAATAATATACATTGACAAAAGTTACGCAGATCGGTTTTTATTAAGTGACAGGTACAATTAGTCTCTTGCCTAGCCGATTAGCACTTAAATACAAAGACAAAGAAGAGGAAGCTCTCCAGCTAGTTCTAAACCTGCAACAGCACCCATGAGATTCCATTTGCTTGCACGTTTCTGTTCATTGTTCAAAGCTTTTACTGACTTTGTCATAATAAATATTGCTCCTTATTTTCATATTTTATATTGAAACAATTCTGTTCAAAAAGTTTTTATGCATTCTTTTTCAGCTTCAACTTTTCCTCTATAAAAATAATATAAGTTTTTTTTTTTTATATTAATTATGTTTGCGGCTATTACTTTTTAATAATGACTTAAACCACACACAAAACACATCTATCTCTCTTGTATTTTGGGAAACGACTGTTACTTCGTTGCAAAAATGTTTTGAAATCCCAAGGATTTTGTATTGTTCTGTTACTTGATCCTAAATTTATGATTTGTAAAGTTTAGAACAAAAATTGTTTCTGACGCTTATAACTGATCAACGTGTTTGCTGAGAAAATTTTCATTTCCATTTGTCTCTTCCTCAAGTAAAAATATGATGTTTAACTTGGGTTTTTTTTTTCTCAGGATTTAGTTATGAAAAAATTCATGCCTGAGAAAACTCACATCAAATAACTAATAACACCTGAAGCAGATGATCGCAAAACGAGATTTTTGTTTTTTTAATTAAAATATTATCACGTCCCTTCTTCAGCCTCAAAATATGAATCGTAATCTAAATACCATGAATAACTTTGATCAGTGTTAGACCATTCGCTTCTTTTGCGATCTCATGCTTTGGCCTTCTCTAGACAAAGGCTTCGGTAGCAAGTTTCGAACCAGCCACAAGGAGCAAAGAAACAGATGAGTAGATTTCTCGCCAATGCTGGCTTACGCTAACCCAACTCCCACAACAAACGCCATTAGTGGATGTCTGTTTTACGGTTTACCAGCCAGCCATCTGCTGCTGGATGGTCTCGCATGCTCAGTTCACTGATGGCGCAGACGTTAGGGAAACTGCCCTGAGAACTGCAGTGACATTTTCGTCACAGGTTCGAGTCCTTGACCGGCACCTAACCCGAAGTGCACACATAAAAAAAACCCGACTAATTAGTGGAGACGCTATGACTACAAACCCGTGCTGTCATCGCTTTGAACTGATGCACTCATTATTTTAATGCGTCTAATAAATTAAACCAAGCCCTATTTTGTTCTCTCTATCGCCCCTCAGCCCTACCAAGTAGCGTTTCGTGCCTACCAACCCGTCGGATTCCAGGGGCTGTAATCTTCAGGGACGATTTCAACTCATTAGAATACAGCAAATGGCAGCCACAAGTCGGCATGATCGGTGGATATGTAAAGTTTTCTCTTTTTCCTGTTTGTCCCATTATTACTTTTGAATGTGGATAGTTGGTTATGAAATCTGGAAAACGGCCATTAGCCATATTTTGGTATACGGACAGCAAAAAATGCAATATCCAACACATCGTTTTCACAGCTCCTCTTCATTCTCTGTTACCTAAGTATACACACGCCGCCGCATGGCACTTCTGGATCTACGCTTTCTTTTTTTAGAGATAATCAAGCTATACTGGAAAATAGAAACATAAGTATGACAAAATAAGGGTAATTAAAACATATGTATGGTCAGTACTTTCGTATGGTAGTGAGTGTTGGACAATAAACAAAGAAATAGAAAAAAAAAACTAGAAGCAGTACAGATGTGGTTTATCAGAAGAATGATGTGCATATCATGGAGAAATAAAAGTCAAATGAATAGGTTCTGAAACAGGCAAATCTTGAGCGATCAC
>BLXT01004030.1:18882-29354 GCA_019648995.1 Plakobranchus ocellatus | reverse complement strand
GTTACCAGTGAGGTCAGATAGAGATGGACGTGCAGGTCCACAGTATAAAGGCAAGAATGCCCTGGCAGTCTCATAGCTCAGCTGCCTTTTCAAAGTCGCCACATAAACAGCGCGAGAAACTTGGGTGCTATAAAATGAATAAGAACAATGACTTCAGTCTCATGCCTGATCTTCTCTTTCAAAGATGCTTTGTCTATCTAAGCATGACAAGGGGGAGGCAGATTGAGAGACTGGAGTTCTAATTACAGTTTCATAGAGCTTTAGTGTAGAGCAAGATTGGTTTATAACTATTATTTTAGTTTCTGCGTAATTAAAAAAAACAACAAAAAACCCCTCTAATACTCACATGCCTTTGGCACTTTCAGATGTTTGATTTGTTGGAGGGATTTGAGCCTATACTACTCGATTTTACAGGACTGATGCAAACATCTCTGCTAATAGCCATTGCCAGTTCAGGGTTCGGCTTGCAAAGTACCTCTAACAGGAGTAACAGCATTTTGATATAATTTATTTCAGATGATTGATAGTATTTTTAAATCATGTCATGGCATATTATTAGTTCTTTTTTTATTTTGGATACACATTTTTTTAAGTTAATTTTTTCTTTTTTCTTTTTTTTGAGTTAGCTTTTTTTCTTTACTGTTGATCCGAAGTGTCTTTTTCTGGTTCAAGATAAATCTGTTTGGATAGAAATCACAATGTCGTTTGTAATTCAATTCTTTATTCACTGTACTTTTTCATCTCGCATAGAATAATTCCCCTCTATATTAATGAATATTCTTTATTTCTATTCCTTTCTGTAACCCGACCAAGCGATGTCAATAGCGCACTCTGTCACAGAAATAGCTTGGAAGACCCAGTCGCAACGGGACACAAAGAGTGAGCATCTGATTTCTAGCAATAAGCAAAGATTCTGTTATGCTAACTTACCCCACTCTCTGATAGAACACTGAATTCATGGTATTATTTTATATGGTATGAAACAGTTTTCTCAAGAACACACTTATAGAAAGCTTTCATTATTACTAGTCTTTTCAAATTTCGTAATTTTTACATAACACTTTATATAGTCTGTTAAGAAGTCAGTCATTTAAAAAAATATGCATATCACCGCAAAGGAATCGCATAAAGAAACTATTTGATTCTTTGGTTTTCAATACTCCATGTATATACATTGTTTTTCTTTAAAAGTGGTTCTTGATCTTGTTCATACCTTTATTCTGCTCAGTCCATGGGATCTCAATGGCAGCAGTCTGTGCCGAGAGCTCTGAGGACGGAGACAAACTTCCAGACAAATAGTGACCTATTCAATTCTAATCACACGTTACAGCAATGATTTTAAGTTCGTACAAATACCCACATTTCTTATCATTTGAATTATTTAGATGATATGTTTTTCATTTTTCCTTATTATCGGTTATGCGCGATAAATATACAAACCAATTTGATTTAAATAAACTCGCCAGATATCTCGTATTAAAAAAAAAGATGCGCTATCTTTCTTATACAATTACTCACTAAAAATTAGGCATTACAAAATGTTCTTTGTCTTGGTATGATTTTTATCGTTTTTTTAAATATTACTCGTAAAAAGTACCGTTTTCTTTTTTCATTCCTATGATCCAATCAAGGCTGGACACATAAGTTTAAGAAGTAGTTGTATGTTTACAATAGTGCAAAATTAGGTTGATATGTTATTTATTTAGAACAAAGAGATCTAAAAAAATCATTCAGCATTGAAATTTATCTCAATTCTTTTTAAAGATTCAATGCCTCAAACCGATAAAAAGAGACCCCTCTATTTTCCTTTGCCCAAAGGTATTAATCTGACCTTTGAACTGGATGCAGAAGATTTCCACGCTTCTCTCTTGAAAGACATGTCGATCTATCCCGTCTCCTGAGCGGAAGGACTTGCCCATTATTTCGCCCAGTTCCAGTTGATTATCGTGAAGCATCTACTCTCTCCGGAGATGGACAATCGGGAGCGCTCTCTATTTTTGAACAGGAGTTACATCAGAAGTTGTAAATCTTATGCATTAGTCTTACTAGGGGCAGCAAATCTTGCAGTTATCAAGAAATATTTGAAAACCTTTGCACTCATTGTTCTTTTGCAGTAGATATACTTCCTACCATTTCCTCATTTACTGTTTTTTTTTTTTTATTTCAAGTGTGACAATGTTTCCAGTTTAAAATTGTGATATTATCTGATATATCATCCACTGCAATATTACTCTGATGTTTCTGTGCTAATTCTATTTCCATTGGACAACTGCGTGAAGCTGGAGAAATTTAAGAGATCATTCCTTGGTTTTTTCTTATAAAACAATTAGAGACCTTTTTGTTTGTTTTTTTTTTTTAAACCATAAATCTTTCTGGTCTCTGTGGTGCTCTTGAGGATTCAAAGAGATTTATATTAAGGCTGTACAAAATGTTAAGACATCTTTTGCGCATGATTCCTTTATGTCTTGTCAAAAGTGCGATATATATTTTTTCCTTATGCAATTTACGATCGACACAAAATGAGATCAATTCAAATAAATTATAAGCCAACGTTTCAAAATCGAACCCTCAGGCAGATATCAATTTTAAATGGATTATGCAGCTTTCAATTCTCTTTCCATTGATTTATGATACCTTATATTCTTCAGAAGTTGAAAAAATAATTAAAGCCGATTATCTCGTTCATGGCCAAAATTGAGATTTTGATTTATTGAAATCTCCATTTTTTCGTCTCCATACTCCACCAACTTTTATTAATTTCTGTAACCTATAGCCTTTTTAATAATACATTTTTTGTAAGGTATCTTGGTCAGGTTTGTCGCAAGGAAAGCCAAAAAACGGAGGACCATTTCTAAAACTTAACGCCTGATTCATATTACCATTGCAAGATCTACATTAGAGAAATTGTACAAGTATTATCACCAAACTAAACGGCAGTTTCTTGGCTGTTAGATCCTGCGCGATTTAATATAAATTAACCTGGTAGACTGAGCAGAGATAACGTTACAGATCTGCCGACTCGAAAAACGCCCCTATCCAAAGTTTCAAAATCGAACCCTCAGGCAGATATCAATTTTAAATGGATTGTGCAGCTTTCCATTTTCTTGCCATTGATGTGTGATACCGTATATTCTTCAGAGGTTGAAAAAAATAATTAAAGTCGATTACCTCGTTCATGGCCAAAATTGAGATTTTGATTTCAATGAAATCTCCATTTTTTTCGTCTCCATACTCCAAAAAGTTTGATCACTTTCTTTAACCTATGACCTTTTTAAATTATACATTTTTTGTAAGGCATCTTGGTCAGATTTGTGGCAACAAAAGCCAAAAAAACGCAGGCCAATTTCTAAAACTTCACCTGATTCATGTCACCATTGCTAGATCTAAATTACAGCAAACCTACAAGTATTATACACCAAACTAAACAGCAGTTTCTTGACCGTTAGATTCCAACTAGTGCGCATGAATTTAAATGAACCTGGTAGAGTGCACAGAGATAACCTTATAGATCTCCTGACTCAATAAACGCCGCACTTTTCAATGGTCAGTTAAGCAAGCAATTTACTTTTCTTGTCCAGTAAAGCTCATCAAAACATTGATATTTTGATGTATAATTGAGTGTATGAAAGCATTAATTTTAAGTTTATTGCAATTAAAAATGATTTTTATCAAAGGTCAATTGTTCACCTTTCGATCAAAACTTGAAAACCCTCATTTGCAACCTCAAGAAATGGCTCGAAAACTGCAACAATTTTAAAGCCTAAGCCTAGCCGATTCATAGGCTTATGATGATGTTGATTTTATCTCATGAAAAACATGGCACAGATGATAAACAAAGCAAAAGTAATGAAGAAATTACTCTGTCTTTATATTTTGATATAAATCCATAGACAACGACTGCTAGTGTGTTCCGTTTTGTTTCATTCTGTCTCTCCTTCTCCTCCTCCTCTTCCTCCTTTTTCTGCAGCCTAGATCTAGATCTTTTTTAACACTGTTGTCGTTTGTTGTTGGTGTTTGGAAGCTACGTCTAATTAAACCGTAGTTTTTACAGCATACAAGTCATCAGATTTATAGATCTACTTTAGATCTAGGAATCGAAGTTAAACGTGGTAGATGAATTATAGAACTGGACAATGTCGCCCTAGAGGTGTAACACTCAGTGATGAGCAATGACATAACATGGGCCTAAAATGTTAAATTCCTTCATTAAATGTTCATTTTCACCAAAAAATATTCATTCAGATTCTCACTTGTGGGTTAGAACGAACTATGGTGAGTTGTATATGTGCCATGTGTCTGTAAAACCAATTTGACCATCTATTATATCAGCTGAAAACTACATAAATTTTTAGAAACGATTTTCTCACAACTATGTTTTCTTAACCGGGTGACTTAAAACATAATGTTTTTTGCTAAATAAGATAGAGCCTTCACAAAAAGGCAAAATGCTCAGGATTGTTTTTTGAAATCCAAAACTATACTTATCTCATTTTTTTTTTATCTGGACCCAGGTGAAGGGTTTTCCTGTGCGGCCACACAATTCTTTTACTTCAAATTATGAACTGATCTTCAGAACCGCAACTCGACTAATTTTTTTTTTTAAGATCTCTTCGCTAACACAAATAATATTGGTGATTGTGATCTTTTCATATAAGAAAAACAACCTTTCGGCTCGGTGCAAATTATTTAGCCCATCTCAAGGAGTGCATTAGTTAGGAACTTAAGGCAAAGCGTTGGATTTTGTAAATAGCCAGTCCACAACAAGGTGATATCAGGCTTTCGGGCCCTCTGTCAAGCCAGGGCTTGAATCCGCGACAGAAGGGTCCCTTCAGATCTCAGGGCGGACTCGCTTGCCAATGGGCCACCGATGCCCCTCTTTAAAGCAAAGGGAGGCCTCTACATAACAATCACTGTCAGGCTTAATCTCATTGCAAGAAACTTAAAATCTTAGTTATTGTTTGGATAAATGAAGCCAGTCGAAAATCCTCACTCCTTTAGAAAGGTTAAACAAATTATAGGTAAGGAAGATGGAAGACAAAAAAGTTGGTAACAGAAATCTCTCTCTCTCTCTCTCTCTCTCTCTCTCTCTCTCTCTATCTCTCTCTCTCTCTCTGCCCTTCTCTCTTTGCCTGTCTCCTATCTATATCTATCTATGTATCTATCTGTCTGTCCGTCTGTCTGCCTGCCTGTCCAACTATCTATCTATCTAGCTAGCTAGCTATCTACCCACTTTTCTCTCTTTTTTTCTATGTAACATTTCCCGCGCAGAATGTAACCTTTGCAACAGTCTTTCTGAAATCAGTTATTTCTTGTAGCTATGTTCGATGGAAGTTTGAAAAGTATACTATAAAATTACGTGGAGGTCGTTCCAACCCAGCAATATTCAAGTAAGGATATTTCACTAAAGTGTTTCTTTTTTTTTTTGAGTCAAAATCACCAGCCATTTTTCAGTAAAACAAGCGCGAGTTTTTATCACTTTTCTCCTTTTCACGGACGCGCCATCGTAACGATCTAAGGAAAAACATGCCTTAGATATTATTATTAATGTTATAACATGCCTTAGATATTATTAAATAATGTTTTTCTTTCACTATTTTTAATGAATAGCACGTCAAGGCTTTTGGCATTATATATTTTAGTGTTTTTTAATTTTGGAAGTAATTTATACGGCAATTTTGGCTAAAAGATAGCCTAAAAATAATATCGAAACCAACATATGAAATCTAAATTCTAATTTACATATCCATACAATAAGACTGATAGACACTTTTACCTTACTGAAATTGACCGGCACAGCTTAAACCTGCACATTAATTTTGATCGTAAAGTAGCCTGTTTTGTTTTTTTAATAGTACGCCATTTTTCTACTTTTTTTCCAAATAATATGCCTTAGCCACCTCGGAAGATGTATAATATATAAAGAATATATGCTTCTCATAGAATTGATTTTTTTTTAAACATCAAGACCCCCACTGAAAATGCTGTCGTTTGATCACTTAGGGTTAACTTAGAATAGGTTTAATTTTAGAATTAATTTCGGTATGTTAAAAATAGAAATACTGCCCTTATGGAGTCAAATAATGAAATAATCATACGTTATCTAGATTAGATCTTTAATCTAGGTTTGTTCTATTAACTCACAGAGCGAAAGTCGTCTAGAAATCTAGATCTAGATAGAAAAAAAAGCTGCCACTCAGGTATTTCTCCCCTTTTTGCCTTCACATATTTAAATGTTTACTGTTTATGTTTCGCAGGTTCAGGGCGTGGCTATTTTTAGCAGCTAGACTTGGCTATATTTAGATTTTAGCCGCATAACAGGGAGTCATTTTTTCCTGATAGTATGAAATTAAACATTTTTGTCCAACTATTTTAATCATACGTTTCTGCAAATTTTGACTTTTTCTTAATACTATTGGCTGTGTACGCTGCCCCACAGATTTAGACATATTATAAACCAAACTGTACACCATTTGCAACTCTAATTTGTCATGGCAGGCTACTGAGATCAAAGCAGTGCTCATCGCGCACGATTATTCTCACACATATATTTCTAAAAAATAAATTAAACAAAGAATTATCTAGTTTTTTTTACATCAATCTAAACCTTATTTATTGCAGAAGTCTGGGCCAATTCAATTTTCATTGCTCCCCTCTGTCTACCCAGCACTAGAGGGGTAGCTAGGTCTCTTAAGACTCGGGCAAAAGTAAAGGCGGCGAGGAAAGCAATGGCAAACTACCTCATAGTGCCGTATGCCAAGAACAATCAGGAGCCTACTCCTGGTTCCCTGATGCTTGGACTAAGCGTGGGATCCACTTTACTTTACCTTATTCCAGAATACTTTGTAAAACCCTGTCTTTATCCCGCCTGGCCAGGAAAAGGGGCCATTTCACCTTCTACAGGGCACCGATTCATTCCTTTATCGAAATTTCCTCTTCTTGCATAAATCGTTCTTCTTTGTACAGTTTAGGGATTTTTATATTGTGAATGATTGCGTCCTGTTCTTTAATTTGTCTGTTTCTTTTTCTTATCACAGATTTAACATGTTGGTCAGTACATTGTAAAATTTATTTGAATATTTTCCTCAAGAGTAATGTACCTATTGTAGAATATTAATATGTATTGGTTGGATAGTTTTGAATCTTAATGAGTGTTATATGACCTGGCAATTATTATTTGAGTAAGTAAAAACAAAAACAAAACAAACAAACAAACATACACATTGAGAACGTTTAACAAATATGTAAAGATAGAATAAAAAAAGTTAAAACCATGAAAATCATATTTCTTTTTCGTTTATTATTTGTTTGAAATTGGCTGCATGCTGGAGGTCAATCAACAGCTGATAACAAAGAAGTAAGGCAATGAACAACAGAGGCCGATGCATACATAACATTACATTTCACAAAGCAAACAGTCTCAGGCAGCAGTATCAAACGTCGACCACAGTAGAATGTATACAGCTAGGCTCGTCCCATCAGTTACCATCTCTGTCCTCACAAGCTGTTTGTAAAACAGACACAATTACTTTTCCTGATAAACATTGGAAACTTTTACAATTGAAATAGGTAAACATTGTTAGTTTACTGTTGCAGAATGATAGTACACTGCATCTGTCTACAAGTATCGCTGCTATACTATTGCTAGTTGCTGGCAATATTGCTTCATTTACTGTCGTGATGCAATTATTCGCATAGATAAATTTCCAGAGCTAGAAAAATTGACCACTTATTCGTGAATGAGAATTCTGAGTCTTAGAGGAATTAAATCTAAATATTCCGCGAAATATTTTTTTAATTCACAGAATGTCACTCTGGCTAAGGACACATAGAAAATAGCAACACTATTTATTGCTGATTGATATAAAAAGGAGTGTAAAAAGATGTAACAAATGACGCAAAATTTTGGCACTGCCAAATAACAAATAAAGAAAATCACTTTTTAGCATTTGTCATAGCTTTAGTGTGTGGATTCCATAGTTAACTTGCCGAGACCGATAGTAATCCCCATTTTCTCTACAATCAACTAAAAATTGCCGCCATGAAAATTTATTCAAAGAGAAGCCCGTAGAAAATGAACAGTATTTTGCAATTACTGCCCCAATTTTACATAATATTAAAATTTGACTTTTGCATACTTTGTTAGCAACTTAACAAATTAAAAAAACCTCACCGCTTTAGAAAAAAAGCCCCAGTTACTACAAGCTATCGACAAAACTCTCTGAACACTGAAAATACATTGAACTTCACTAACTTTTTCACAAAATGAATGAAGCAAAGTCTTTTTAATGTTAAATCGCAATGAAAATTGGTGGAAAAAAATTGGTAAGAAAATTAGTAGAAAAGCTAAGATTAAAAAAAATTGATATGACATCTGAAACAAAGCCAAAAAGTCATATTGCATTAAAATAACATTTTATAATTACATTTTAAAAGTAAAAGCTGATTCACCATACGACCTTAGAATGAGCACATGGTGCGAAGGTCAAATCAATGTCAACTATACAAACAGATATTATTTGCACTCAAAATTACAACCATTATTTAGGATTTGCCAATCAGCCCTTGTACAATAAGCCGAAGTAATACAAACATATTTATAATCTATTGAACATAGCGGCTCTCAACCTCTATCGTTAAGGTTTCGCCAAATTGACAACCGAGCGTCTATTTCTCTATTAAACCGTCCTTAAAATAAAAAGAAAATGGTTCTCCTCAATGCCTTAGAATTGAGATTAAAAATCCATAGTCTATAGGCTCTTTTAAATATTTCTACAAGTACAATTTATTAAAAATACTTCGAGCGACGGAACCCTTCAATCATTGTCTTCACAAGTTATTTTAACATATTTATTGAATTTCATAAGTCCATTTACATGTTGAAAACACTTCTTAAAATGTAAAATCGAAGTCATATCTTTACTCACCAGTTGCAGTGAACCAGGATACTAAAACTTGGAGTGTAGTTTCTCGTAGCAAAACAAGGATATTATTTGAATAAAATATAATTTAAAAGAAAGGAATCCTAAGGCAGTCTCAGCTTTTATCTATAGCACAGTAGACTGGATAAGACTAGGCTTGCTGGGAATAGCACATGAATTGAGCATAGAATCTAGAATTCTACTTTCCAGATACTGGCTAGAGGAAATACTTATGCAAGAAAGGACAAAGTTAGGCCAATATAAGGCTAGAATGTTGGAACTAGGCTACCTCAAGGCAAGGCCCTTGACATGAAAATAAAAAATACAAAAGCGAAACTAGCTGCAGAAATATTTTTAACATGGGAAAATGCAGACACATCTCTAGTCAATGGGTTAAACAGGCAACAGGTAAGTTAGCTTTGATCACAAACAATATGATCTTATTATTACAGGTGTAATACACAGCCTGTTATAAATTTATTCTGAACATTAGGCTTGCAAGATATTTCATGTTGAATGTCAGCAATTATCTTGAATGTAGACAGCTTGAGATTTATACCGAATAATGAAACTCGATCTAGATAATTAATTCTTGAGGTATTTTTGTCCATAAAGCGAGCACTAAAGTTAACCCTGTATCAACCGACCCATGAATAAGTGGAACATCTTGTATTGTAGTAGCTTACCAGCCATGTCCCCTGCTTCACGTCCATTTTCCTCCTTCTGAACATTTCTTACCGTTCACTGTGTCTCCATGTACGTAACACTGGCCTTTGAAATAGCATCCTAATATTTTTAAAATGGAAATTGAGTTAAATATTAGCGATACTTGAGTTAACCCCATTACCTTTATGTGTTGGATATTGCATGTAAATCCTTGAGACTAAAACGTTTAATATTTCTTGTTGATGTTTTTTTCCAACATCTTACCATATTATCCAGTTTCTCCCACTAGAAAACCTGACTGAGCGCATTAAAAAATTGTTTATATGATTTAAATGCAAAAATTAAAGCGCGACTTTGAACACATTGAATGGCATCGATGTAAAATTATTTTTTTCCCATTCTTTGACCAGATAGTTCGTAGCTGAACTTAAACTTAAATGGAAAACTTTATATAGAATCGAATTTGACAGTACTGAACAATAGAAATTGGAAAAAAAAAACCTGATTATTAAAAAAAAACAACAGCTTCCAAACAGAGAAGATACGTTTGCATTAAAGGTTCGAAATATAAATTGACGTTCTCATTACACACCTTATTGGGCAATTAGTAAACAAGAAACACGAACATGTTTTAGGATGCTGGTAACACCATCGGGAATGCATTCAGCACACTGACTTTCTAGAGTAGGAGAAATCAATGACCTCAGAACAAGTTGTAACTTTACATGAACTGGAGGGTAGGCTGAGACAGGTCTGCCATGGGGAAAAATCCAACACTGCAGCATAACTACGCACGATTCCATGCAAGTCGGTACAAAAAAGATGTACTGGTGCTGCTGAATTTTCTCAAATCCCCCAAATCCTGTGAGTATCGCGCCCCCCTCCCCC
>BLXT01004027.1:1003255-1016610 GCA_019648995.1 Plakobranchus ocellatus | reverse complement strand
CCCCCCCAAAAAAAAAAAATCACAGTATGGTCAAAGCTGGAAATGAGAGCTGTTGTCCGTTTTCTGTTCGCAAAAAGAACAAAATGTTCCGTAATATACAGATAATTTAGAGGAAAACTACGGTGAATCTGCAATGTCGATGACCCAAGTCTATCAGTGGTGTTCTTGGTTCAAAGACAGCCGAACAAGTTTGCAAGATGAACCAAGGTCTGGACGCCCGAACACAGCAAACAATGAATGGAACACAGCTCGAGTTGATGAGCTCATCAAAGTCGACAGAAGGGTGAAACTGAGGGAAATTTCTCTGAAACTTGACATTCCCAAAACGAATGTTTATAAAATTGTCTATGATAAACTTGGCTATCGCAAAGTTTCTGCCAGATGCGTCCCCAAAATGTTGTCAGATGAGCATAAGTCGAAACCTCCCAAATCCTGCAGCATCGGTATTAACAAGAAGGTGATGAAACCGTTGATGTGGGGCCTGACGGGGACCATCGTGCCAGGAACAAGCTTCTTGAACACGTCATCACTAGAGATGAAACTTGGTTACACCTGAGCACTCTGGAGACAAAACGCGACTCAATGACATGGAAGCACCCGTCCTCTCCTGTCACAAAAAAGTTAAGTCCAGCAATCGGCAACAAAAGTGATGGCCATCGTGTTTTGGGACTCACGTGGAATGATCCTTCAACATATTCTGCCAAAAGGAGAGAGTGTCAATGCTGATCGATATTGTGAAACACTTGACCGGCTGAGACATGCTGTTCGACGCAAAAGACCTGGACTCTTGCGTAGCGGGGTTGTCCTTCAACACAACAATGCAACCCCCCACACGGCAAAACGCACAAAGGAATGGCCTGAACGTTACAGGTGGGATTTATTTCCCATCCAGCTCACAGTCCAGACCTTGCACCCTCAGACTTACATCTATTTGGGCCCCTAAAGCGCCACCTGGGAGGCAAAAAGTTTGAGGACCAAGATTAACTCATTGGTGAAGATCGTTATTGGTTTTCAAAGCTTGACGCAAACTTTTTCACACAGGGTATGTGCCCACGGTGGGAAAAATGCATAGCTCTACACGGAGACTACATAGAAAAGTAGCCAATAAATTTATCTTTCCCATGTGTAAGTTTCAAGCTTGTCAATTAAACACTTTTTGAGTAATTCTATTTTTTTCGGTTACTTTCCGAACTTCCCTCGTATGTGTATCTAGAGAGAGAGAGAGAGAGAGAGAGAGAGAGAGAGAGAGAGAGAGAGAGAGAATGGAATATTTTGCTAAAGGTTGTTTATTATACTTTGGCTTTGCATAGCAACAACCAATATTAATCTGTTCCTGCCAACTGTGAGTGGTACAGTGCATGCAAGTTTATCAAGCTTTTTCAGAATTTTCAACCTTTAATTGAAGAAAAAAAAATATTAACCCCCCCCCCCCCAAATTAAAAAAAAGTAGGCAATAAAAAGCCCCAAATTTGAAAGAAAATTTTTTAAAGAAAATATTCGTATCTTTATTGACAGAGATCTTTAATAGGATGAGACCTTGAAGAAAGTTTAAACTAGAAATATAGCTATTTCACATTCTGTTTAAGTTTTCTCAGTACATTTAGTTCATAGACCAATTTGAACACATCTTGTAAAACGGAAAAGCACATATTTTTTAATTGCGTTGAAATAATGCTCCTACAGGTCTAGTGGCATCTCAGAACATTCTTTCTATCTTAAGTGTTAAGTTTATTTTAATCTTTATCCTGCACAGCGCACGCTTTTACTAGTGCCTTATGGATTA
Organism: Plakobranchus ocellatus; assembly: GCA_019648995.1. NCBI lineage: Eukaryota > Metazoa > Mollusca > Gastropoda > Plakobranchidae > Plakobranchus > Plakobranchus ocellatus. The sequence continues at coordinate 1,014,827 of BLXT01004027.1, read as the reverse complement.
AAAACATTGAAAATGGCAGAAAATGGTTCAGCTGTATCGAAAGAAACTGTAGGGCCTACTTGAAAATATAAGTTGTTGAACTAGAACTGCATCCAATTTTGCAAATTGTAGCTTATTGATCTCTGTCATCCGTAAATTTACCCCCATCCAAGAGGATTTCAATTGAGGATTATAATAATCGCACATGACCCGATTTGTATGTGTGTCTGCTTAACAGCTCCGTAAGCCAGTGCGATGTGAGGGTCATGTGGAACAGTGGTTAGATATCCTGATGAACCAGCAACAAGCCTCCCTACACTACATCATCCGGGAGGTCTACAGGGCCATCACTGCACCAGAGTTTGAGCTGTACCAGTTCCTCAACCAATTTCAAGCCCAGGTTTGTCCAAAGTCGCGCTTTTTCTCATTGAAAACACAGGAAAAGAGTTAGGAGTTTATTAAATGTCTCGGTCTCTAGCTGCAACATTAAAGGTAGGCATTCAGTTTGTCAAGTGAATGATAAACCTTTCCATACAAAGAGGACTTTTATAAATTTGTCACAACAATGGATAGCTGTGGCATGCCACGATTTATCTCATGCTGTTAATTCGATCTTATCATGCCGTGTATTCTTTGCATAGGGATTGTCCTATAATTGACAGAACTGTGCCGCCTTTAGCTTTTCTATAGACAGAACCCAAGGTCTGAAATACAGTTGAGTTAGTATGATTAAAAAGACTGGTTTTTTCTAAAAAAAAAAAAACAAAAAAAAAAAAACCGCAATGAAAAGCTTACTCTTGACTCAAGACTCAGCAATTCTATTGACATTTTTTGTGTAGCATGTGTTCGTTTAGGAACAATTTGTTATTATTTTGTTATTTTTCATACCAGGAATTTTAATGATTAATTTTCCAAAAAGAAGTAAAAATCTATTTTATAAGTTTTAATATCAGCAAGTAGTACAAGGTCTCATGGTTTATGTATGAAAAGGGCTTCAAATGCGACCTTTTAAAAAAAATTTGTGTGACTTTTTCTGTGAAGGTTACAGGAAACACTGAACATCGAAATCATTATTTTGTATGTATCCATACATGAGCACAGCTTCAATTCATTTTACTTTGTGTTATTAAAAAAAAACTTGCCGAAAACATTAATAACAAGATACTGTTAGTCAATTGGAAAGCAGAAAGCTTGAAATCATCAAGAAGTGAATAAGGCTATTGTGACCTCCACCTCAGCCATCTAATGAATATACTTACATGTCTTTTAAATTCTTTAATAGTTGGTCACTGCAATTTAACAAAGTTCAGAATCAAGTTATTCCTCCTTCCATACAATGGTATGGATGTTAATAGTAATGTTTAGATCAAAAGGTTGTAAGTTCAGCTCCAGATTGAGCTAATTTTTTTTTTATTAGAACACTGCTCTTATGTTAAGACATACTTTAAGACCAAGTTAGAAGACCAAGGGACAAAGGCAGTCGTATGTAGAGACTTTAGGATTCAATTATGGTGGGTTGAAAATGTTCAACTCTAAGATTATTAATGTTTTGGATGCTTGATAGGCTTCTGGCTGAGATTTGTGGAGGGAGACCCTGATGGTGTTTATCTTTAATCTAATCTAATTTTCAGCATTGGAAATAAAACTGCTGACCTCTGTTGAGTCTCACTCATTAAGCACTGATTGTTTGAACCATTGTTTTTGCCGGATAAAATCAGGTGGGTTTACTAGGTATCCAATTTCTATGGACAAAAGCCTCTGAAGACGCCCTCAAGGTGGCTCGCTTTGACCGGAAGTACATGATCAATGCCAACAACTACTTCCTGATTCTGCTCAATATGCTCATTGCCAAGACTACAGAGAACTTATCTTCCATGGACAGAGTCAAGTACGAGACGCTTATCACTATACATGTTCACCAGAGGGACATCTTTGATGACCTGGTCAGTTTGTTCTGTTTAATGAATTTTGAGTATTTATTTTTATTTTTGGAGATTCAGTCCTGCTTTGTAATTCATGTCTTACCTTTTGAGTCAGCCAGACATGAGCTAGATGGGCAGCAAGCTCTTTCCCCCAAACCACCCTCTCAGTCCAAATATTAGCACTATCCTTAGACAGTATGTTCGTTTTGTAATAAGTTAAAATTAAAAAAAAAAATCCACTCATGATAAGTTTTATTTTGCACATTTGAATGCCATAATTTTATGCGGTACCAGTGATAACTTACTTTCGTTTATTTTGTTTAATTTGATAATTTTGTTGTAAGTTCAGATGAAAGATTTGATTTCTCAAAAAAAAAAAAAAAAAACAACCAAACTATTCTTATTTGAAATGTTGAATTATGTTATGCCCTATTTTTGACTCCTAATATTGATAACAAAGTATGTTTTTTATGTTTCAGACAAAACGAAACATAACCACCATGACAAGTTTTGATTGGCTGAAGCAAGCCAGGTTCTACTTTAATGAAGAGACAGACGTTGCGCATGTGGACATCACAGATGTCATGTTTGTCTACCAGAACGAATATCTGGGTTGTACTGACAGACTGGTCATCACGCCACTTACTGATCGGTCAGTTGTCCTACAGATACATTCAATGCTTTCTCCTACTGGGATCATATGACATCGAACACTGTACAAAAACAATGGGCCGTGAAAAAGAAATACATTATTGCTATAACATAGCTTTACATGAAGAGATAGCATTTCGGTTATCTGCTTGGGAGGGTGAGATTAATTTCTTCTTGAGTAAAGTGTAGCAAACCAGTTCCAATTCTGAGGTATATATTTGTATGATAAATAAGAGCGATTTAATTATTCAATACGTGTGCATAATATTACCAGTATCAAGAATGAATATTTGGTATTATTCCGTCAGACTTTGATTCAGCCAACAATAAAAAAGAAGCACAGTAGTTGATAAGACATATCAATTGAAACAAACTTGAGAATGTATGAAGATTGCTGATTACTTTGCCAATAAAAATGTAAATATCATAGATATAATATGAGTGGGTTGAGATGCGTAATTATCATGAATATGATGGATGATGGTGATAATATTTAACGAGAACGCTGTCTTATGATATGATGGTGATAGTTATAATCGCGATTGTGATTAGATGGGGATGGTGATTTTAAGATCTAGATAAAAATTATGACAATGATAATGAGGATGAGGAGGATGATCGTTGTGATAATGTTGATGGCAGTGTTGAGTACACAACAAAGAAGAGTGCTTTGTTAAAGGCTATCAAATTGCTATATCCACATGCTTCCCATCACATGTAGATGCTACATCACCCTGGCGCAGGCCCTGTGGATGTCAATGGGTGGGGCACCAGCAGGCCCTGCAGGTACAGGCAAGACAGAGACCACCAAAGACATGGGTCGGTGTCTTGGCAAATATGTGGTTGTCTTTAACTGCTCTGACCAGATGGACTTCAGAGGTTTAGGAAGGATTTATAAAGGTGAAGTTAGCTTTGAACTGTTTAAAACTCTAAGCTGGATATCTTAGCTTAATTAAAATTATGAACTACGTGACAGTCATTGGCAAGAGATAAGAGAAATTGAAACGGGAAAAACTAGAGAAGCTAAATTGCTGGTTAAGTGTGGCCTTCAAAAACAAAAAAGGCAGAGGGCCCCTACGGAAAAACTTGCCTCAGTAGAGTCCTTTAAATCAAATACCCACAAGAGACTTTGCCTCCTCTACGGGGCACCATTTTCCCCCCACAATCTCATTCCCCATCCAAATCTAAGTTCCCTCCCCAGTAAGAGAAACCTGTGCCCCTGGGTCCTCTCCCTCCCTCACCATCTCTCTATCCTTTCACCCACCAAGGTGAGTCCCAAGAATCTAAAAGGCTTGGCAGGACTTCTTAAGGAATCGAAATCTACTCATAGGATTTGAATCACAAAGCTGTGCCCTTCTCTGATATCTCTTCACCCCCACCCCTCAGTCTTTTTCTTACTCCTTTCCGCGCCCAGTTCAAATCAATTTTTTTGTATCCAAACAGGCCTGGCCCAGTCCGGAGCCTGGGGGTGTTTTGACGAGTTTAACCGTATTGAGCTGCCAGTGCTGTCTGTGGCCGCACAGCAGATTTACATTGTCCTATCTGCCAAAAAGGACAAGAAAAAAGAGTTTATCTTCACTGATGGTGACCATGTCTCACTGAACCCAGAATTTGGCATCTTCCTCACAATGGTTGGTTCATTTTGCAAGTGCATTATTGCATAGCCCCAAGTCAGAGAGATCAGACTGTTCTTAACTTGTAGTATATAGATGAGATTTCAGTCATATACTTTGGTTGTAAAAAGCAAAAAAAAATTAGAGTTTAATATTTTTTGGCAGCTGTTTTTGGTTGTTCTCAAAATGAGGAAAAACAGATTTACTTTATAGGAGATGGATACAATAAGAAATATGATTCCATAGAACGAATTTTATTATTTTTTTCTAGTCTTTCTGTATGAAATATGGCAAAAGTAACAGAGAACATAGCTAACATATCACAAGAGTGGAATCAAGACATTGCACTTTTTCAGCTATTTTTGCATAGAGTGGATCATTTGCAGAAATCACTTTGGGCTTAATCTCTCCAAGAATACGTTTCTGTCATGGAAGCTTGGAGCTATGCTATTTTAGATGAAGGTCTAAATTTTTATACAGGAGACAAACCGAGTTCTTTTTACAGATTAAATCACTTGAATAAGTCTAGATCAAGCAGAATTCTAAGAAACATTATATTATATCAAATAAACAGCAAATCAATAGTAACATTAAATCAGTGATCAGTCTTGGGACTCAATCTTCAATAATACACTGCAGTCTCCATCTTACCGACTCTAACATGCCTTACATCTGTTCATTCAATGCAAGCAATTCAATTCATCTCTTCCTTTATCTTCAAAATTTCTTATGTATAATAATCAATACAATTGACTCTTATTCTCTAGAATAAAAGAGAACATCTAGGAAATTACATGTGGTATATTAAATAAAAATGGAACTTGTTGGACTATTCCGCAAAGAATTTGAACCTCATACAGAATTCTGTGTGCATAATACTATCCTTCAAACAATCAAGTCTTTTTGTGTTTAGTCCGCAACAAGTTGATCTCAGGCTTTCACGCCTTACGTCAAACGAGGATACAGGTGGTGGGGCTCAAACCACGATGGAAGGACCACTGCAGATTTCTTGTAGGCTGGACTAGAGTTTAATGTCGCAAGCTAAAAATACTAAACAATCAATGCGCATCACATAGTGTTGGCTCAGAGTACAATATCTATTGCAAGCTAGGAAGCAGCACACTTTCATTCCGAAAATTTCTAAATCAACACAAGCGTAATTGACCAATGTGTGCAAATCTTAGACCCAATTTTCTCACATTTTCCAGCCCTGACTTTTTCAGGACTCCTCTTTTGGCATACATATGAGTTAAGGCCACAAAAATATTAAGGATGGACAAAGAGCTCTGTAATTAAAAATCATTAGGTTCTTTCTTTTTTCATTAATATTCACTGTCTATAGTGGACTGTCTTTTGTCAGCTTATTCATCCATTCACCTCCCTCCACAGAACCCTGGCTATGCAGGACGTCAGGAGCTGCCTGAAAATCTTAAAGTCCAGTTCCGGACAGTGTCAATGATGGTGCCGGACAGACAGGTCAGTTTGTGGACATCATTTCACACAAATTATGATTCAACCTGCTCAAGATGATGATTGCAAAAACATTAATGTGGCTGTGTTTAAAAGCTTCGATTTTGTTTATATGATAGAAAGCAAACAAGCAGATTCAAATTTCAGATAATGCTTTATTGTGAGGCTCTTTCCACTTTGTTGTATGTGTGCATTGCAAATGGTCAACATTTCAACCCCTCAGATCATCATGCGAGTGAAACTGGCCTCTTGTGGATTTGTGGAGAATATTGTCTTGGCACAGAAGTTCTTCACACTTTACAAACTTTGTGAGGAGCAACTTTCAAAACAGGTGTGTTAAAAAATATGAAACAATTTCTATGATGTGTAGTTAATTAAAATATGAACTTTTGAAGCCCTCAAAGCAGTTGCTTTTTGCATAATGTAATTACACAAACAGTGGGGACTTTTTTGTGTGTTTTTATGCATAAGTGCGCATGTGGGAATGATTGAGCAAGACCATACAACTCAGAAAAATAGATGAAAAAAAAAATTCACGAGAAATTAATTTCAGAAGCAAATGGCATCTAAAAAATGATTTTGTCTGAGGGAGCTCAGATATTGAATTTTGTCTTTGTCATGTTTAATGATGGAGGCTTTTTGCTGACAGTAGTCCCTTCAATTGACTAGCGATACCAGTATAATCTTTGGCCCACATGAGACAGGTTGCTGATTAAAAGTCTTATCTATGAAAAATATTACATTCACCGGATATTAAATCGATTTTGTATGCAGCCTAAAAATATTTTGCCCGGAAATATTTTAAATTTATAGCAAGATGCATTTTTTAGTCATTCATTTTTTTACTACTTTGTGTCTTGTCTTTGTATTTTATAATAATAATATTGTGTACATATACCTAAAACTGTAATCCTTTACCAAAATTTTATATTACAATTAAAAAAAATGTGCATTGCCGTAACCACATTCCAAGTTCTCAAAAACCAATATGCTTTCAGATCATGGCATGGCCAAATTCTGTTTCTTTGAAAACTGAGATAAGCTGATGGCAGTACCTTGTATCAAGATTTAAAATTTGGTCAACTTAATTTGAATGTGAGGCTCCTTCATCTCTGGGTCATCCTTTTCTTTCTTCTCTTATCTCACTAGGTTCATTATGATTTTGGCCTGCGTAATATCTTGTCCGTTTTGCGGACACTGGGGGCTGAGAAGAGGTCAAGAGTGGATGATACAGAACTGACTATTGTGATGCGGGTTCTCAGAGACATGAATCTGTCAAAACTGGTTGGTAATTTTATCCAGCAAATATGATGTTTCATCTCCTAAAGAGCAATCTGCGCTTAAGTTAAATGTTAAAGTGAAATCTCTGAAGAAGGTTTTATTGCCACGTTGTTGTTGACTGAGCCAACTTTGTGAAGGTCTTTACAGAACTGAATCCCTTTCAGGCAAACATTTTGTGAAATCAAGCAAGAAAGCAGGAGAATATATAGGAGAACTGCAAAGATGCTTTGTTACCATCATTTCACAGTAACCTAAATATTTTGTAGATACTTCATTGCTTTTGGCCCAAGCCACAGGCAATATGAGACTGCAAAGGCTTAAAGAAGCTATCAGATTAAAAGGTTTATTGGATTGCCTAGGATAAGGAGCAGCCTTTTGCTATGCGTATGAGAGCTTCTACATTGTCCACCATATTTCAGTTAAATGCCTAGATCTTCAAGCCACCAGACTATATTCTAACTGACAGTACTGAAGTAACCGATATGTATAAAGTTTTCTTAGGTGTTAATCCCTCTCGAATAGTAGGTTATTTATGGAACCTTGTGCCTATGGAAATATCTGAAGCTTTGCACAGTGTCCTTATAAAGCTTTTCATATTCTCATACAAATTTTTACCGAGTTATAACTTTTCACTTTGATTCCTTTCAATTACTGATAGTGAATGGCCTTTGAGATAAAATGAATGAATAATCTATCAGTCGAGCTTAAAATGACATTTGGACCCGTTCTAGATAATACATTGCCATCTATCTACTACTTTTAATCCCAAATAGCCTTTGGCTTTAATCGGTGACTCTCTCTATGATGCACTCTTTTACAGGTAGATGAAGATGAGCCATTGTTTCTGAGTCTGATAGCTGACCTGTTTCCGGGTATTGCACTAGACAGCGCAACTTACACAGATCTACAAAATTTCCTCAAGAAGCGGATAGAGGAGGCAGGACTTATCAACTATGACAGCTGGAATCTTAAAATTGTCCAGGTGGCGTTTAAATCAATCTCTCTCTATCTCTCTCTCTCTTTCTCTCTCTCTCTCTATCTCTCTCTCTCTCTCTCTCTCTCTCACTCACTCGCTTTCTTTAATGTCCAACCTTTTGTGTGTTTCGTTGACCTCTTCTTCTGCCCTTGTGCTTAACTCCCCCCTTGTTTGCATTAAGTTACCAAGTGCCCTTTCTTTTTTCATTTATATCATGGTGCCATGAGCATTTCATGTATATGTTTTTATTACCCAGCTGTTTGCTTAATCTAAATAGTCTAGCCACAATCCTGTGCTTTTCATGATTTCTACCGAATGCACCTCCAGTCATAGATCAGAGTGAGTTTATTGTGAGTCTGTCCGAAAACTATTGCTGATGTTCAATTTCGAACATTTTAAAAATCGATCTTTAAGAGAGTTCCCAGCAACCAAAAGATTTTATTGCTAGTTTGTTGGTAGCTGGTACAGCTTTTCTGATGTTGAAAATTCCTTTGATATGGCTAACATATTTTTTAGGCCTAAATGTTATCATCAACACACCTTTTTGGCCGCTCTTCCTTTAGAAATGGGAGGGCAGTGCTGACCAAGGCCCCTCAATCAGCTGGTCATTTGCATTTGATCCCAGTAGAGGCTCCCATGTGCTGGGAGTATAGCTCCAAGCTAGCCCTTACACTGCATTAGAAGTCCATACAATGTGTTCCTTGGTTGAACTTTGTGGTGGATGACGAACCCTGGGGCGGATAAAAGAAAAATCCCTATGACACAATATAAAAAAAAGGCTCTTCTGTGTTATATTAGTTCTGTATTCTTTTTCATTTGATCTTTCCTGTGGTGTTGTCTTTGAGCCACTAGGTAGGCTTTAAATCATTCAGCTTAACTTGTTTATTTCATCTCTCTTGTATTTCATCTCTAATAGTATTTTATCATTTTTCTTGTATGCACCCTGGGATCTTTGTGCAGCTTTTTGAAACACAGCGTGTACGCCATGGCATCATGACGCTTGGCCCCAGCGGCACGGGGAAGACGTGCTGTATCAGGGTATTGATGAATGCCCTTAAAGACCTGGGCGCCCCGCACAGGGAGATGCGCATGAACCCTAAGGCAATCACTGCACCTCAAATGTTTGGGCGACTGGACGCAGCAACCAACGATTGGACAGATGGAATCTTCTCCACACTTTGGCGCCGGACACTCAAGCTGAAGAAAGGTGAGAGAAAAGCTGTAATATTAGTATTTTCCCACACTTGCAGCCAACATCTTCATAGATCATGCCATTCAGCAATTCATGAACTCCTATATAGGTGCAAACCAAATTTTTAGACTTCACCTCTTTTATTTTCAAAGTAATGAGAAAGTGCCCAAGGTGCTGGTGGTTCATGCAAGAAAAGACTCTCCATCTATGTTGAAGAAAAAAAAAGAACTTAAACTGTTAAGGCCAATGGAACAATTCTTTAATGCCCAGCAAACCTAGTAGAACAACAAAAAGTGCAACTTCCCCGGCACCATACATACCAATAACATATTTATTAAGTGAATGTGGTAAAGAAGTGTTAGACACAATTACAGAACTGTGGACGTTGTTGCTGATAACGATTTCGATCAGCTGCTAAAATATAACCATCATCCTCACAAAAACTTGTTCCATTATCAGCTGTAGCCTGTTCATCTTTGACATTCGTATTATCGCACTGTGTTTCTACTCCATTTACTTTATCTCTGTTTTTTTCCAGGCGAACATTGCTGGCTCATCTTGGATGGCCCAGTGGACGCCGTGTGGATTGAGAACCTTAATTCTGTCTTGGATGACAATAAGACATTAACTTTGGCAAACGGAGACCGCATACCCATGGCACCGCTGTGTAAGATCCTGTTTGAGGTGCACAACATCGACAATGCCTCCCCAGCCACGGTCTCCAGGAATGGCATGATCTACATATCTCCGTCAGTATTGCCATGGCAGCCCATTCTACAGGTTTGTTCATCACATAGCACCTTGGATCTCTTATAAAGGGGCTGGGTTAGATCTGTTACATGGGTTAGGTCACAAACTTGAGTTACTGACCCTAAGATCCAGTTAAAAGAGACCTGGCACAATAACTTCGTTGTTTTCACAAGCATTAATCATTGTTTATTAGTTTATTGTTTATAACTGTGCAAAAACCACCAATATTAAAGAAAAACTTCATAATTTTAGACTGAGAAAAAATAGAACACAGTCAATGTGATATGACTCGAGCAGTGTGTTCTTGAAGTAGGTTCAATGCATAATTTTGGGTGGTAAAGCAACTGAGTTCAACTACTTATCACATCAATAATAAACAACATATGGCTTTTGAACTTGTAGTTATAATATAGTCACTTGTTAACTTAATCACTATCAAAAGCTCAACACCATGCCATATGAAATAAGCCTGCTATGAGGTGAATCATTCTTCCCATCTTTCGGTACATTGGTTTTAAAAACTTTGGCAAGGGGGGTTGCAAAATTGTAATTTCCCTGTTCTAATTGTGATGCAATTTTACTCCATTGTGATCATCAGCTATATAAAAAAAGATACATTTCTAATTTCTCCTCCAGTATAATGTGTTTCATACGTGAATAAGAAAATTTAAATAGTTTTTTTTTGTTGTTGCAAGCTTCCAGTCAGTGTATAATATAGTTTTAAAAATTAATTCTGGATCCTCTTTCTCTGGCTTGGCCTTAAGACTTAAGGAAAAATGACTTAGGAGTAGGTCATACCATATGACCTACTCCCATACCACTTACCTTGAAGTTCTGTCGCTTCTATCATTGTGTGCCAGCAATATAGAAAATACCTTCTTTAGGGGCAAAAAAAAGGACATAATTTAAAATTATATACTATTTTTTATCAACAACGTTAGAACATAAGGTTTTTTCTTCCAGAATATTACTTTAAAAGCTATACTGTCTACTTATCTAAAAAAAAAATAGGCACAAGTAGCACTGAGTTTGTATTTGTTACAGTTGATCTGTTGTTAAAAAATTGTGGTCTGTTCATGCACAGCCTGAGATAAAGGTGCACTTAGCAAACCTCAAGTTAGTCTATTCTATCCTCGACTATGATAAGAGGCTGCCTGGCCTGCTTTGCCCAGAGAGGGTTCTGCTACTCAAAGTAGCACTCAGGGGTTGCTCATTCACTGTCAGGCTTTTGAGCTGCAGCTCAAATACATAGTCTGATATTGGAGACATCTATAGTCTGATACCAATAACATATTATTATTCCCTTGGTTGGCTCATCTAAGCAACTTCCTACTTATCTTGCCCAATGACAGATACCTGCTTATCTCTCCTTGTCACTTCTCTTCCCCCCTCCTCACCCCCCTTTTTCTATTCATTTGTTTTCCCCTTGCAAACCTCCATTCTTCAATCGTTTCTTTCATATAGTACATACATATACATTTTTTTCTCCTTCCAACCTACACTCGCCACCGCCCCCTTTCCATGTACACAGGGCTGGCTACTGAAGCGATCTGCCACTGAGGCCCAAGTGCTGACTCCCCTGTTTGAAGCCATCTATAGTGATTTGGAGCAATTTCTTTTCCTCAACACTGATCATAAGATGGAAGTCCTCGCCTGCAACAAAATCAGACAGGTGGGACCTTTCTTTTCTTTCCTTCTCTCACTACATCTCTCTCTCTCTCTCTCTCTCTCTCTCTCT
>BLXT01004027.1:951509-962314 GCA_019648995.1 Plakobranchus ocellatus | reverse complement strand
ATTAAAGAATCTTAGAGAACGTTAAACAAATCAGAGTCAGTATACTTATGTGTAGCTAAAGCTGTATTTTTTTGTGTGTTTTCACCATACCAGGAGCGGCGTAAGTTTGGCCCTCTAGGCTGGAATATTCCCTATGAGTTTAACTCTTCAGACTGGGGCGCCAGCGTTCAGTTTATACAAAACCACTTGGATGATATGGATATCAAAAGGGTGAGTGAGAGAGAGAGAGAGAGAGAGAGAGAGAGAGAGAGAGAGAGAGGATAGAGAAAAAGTTTGGCAGAAAGAGAATAAAGGAGAGAGGGATAGAAAGAGAATAAGAGAAAATAAAGGAGAAAGAGAGAAGAAGACAGAAATAAAGAAAGAGAGTTAGAGAGAAAGAGAGATAGAGGGGAGAGAGAAATAAAAAAAGGGGTAGAAAGGGGGGGGGGGGGTCATTTGTGTTTACCTGCAATAGGTAGATCATCATGAATTGTGATTTTTATTATTCTGCTTAAAAAAATATCATGAATAGATTTATTGAGAATCTCCTTAAAATCTAATAAGGATAATCAATGCAACAACACTCAATGTTTTCTTTTTTTTTAATTAAAATTTTTTAAAATGGGATTCTCAGAAGAAAAAATGGTAAAAGCAATTACATTAGGTTTCAAAGCCTCAACACCATCAATCTTCTCTTCAAGGGGATCTCATGGCCGACGGTTCGCTACATGATTGGCGAAGTGCAATATGGAGGTCGAGTTACTGACGACTTTGACAAGAGACTCCTCAATACTTTCACAAGGGTAAGTCTAGAGGCTGTCTTCAGAATATCAAAGTCAAAAGAAAAAATTATTAATAATCTGTCAGCTTTATGTACTCCAGTTAAGAGTTTTTTTAACTATACATTTTATGTTTATGTATTCTAGTAGTGGGCAAGTTTTAATGAAATTTCCTGACTGTCAGTATCTGAGAGTTGAGATGAATAGAGGGGCAATAGTTTCCTTGTTTTCTTTCTTCAGCATGAATCGTATTATCGTCTGTTGAATTATTTCCCTCTTGTAGGTGTGGTTTGGAGAGTTTATGTTCAACGATACGTTCCAGTTTTACAAAAACTACAAAATTCCCCGCACTCGAGTTCTGAATGAGATCATGGATTTTATTGAGGCTCTACCTCCAGTGGACTCGCCTGAGGCTCTCGGCCTTCACCCTAATGCTGACATCACGTGAGAGGCTGTTAGGGGTCAATTGTTTTCATACATACTCTTTAAAACCATGCAAAGTCATGTTAACAATTCGCAAAATTGATGTCTGTTTGGCTTTATTGATGTCTGTTTTGTCATGCATCGGTAATCATTGCATCACTTGGAATGCTATGAATTTTAAAACTTTGCATAAATTACATACCTTGATTTCATTGCTATGAAAAGTAATTTCTCAAATCTTTAGAAACCTGTATTGAAATTTAGAAAGAACAGAGGTAAACCACGAACCAAAAGCATCTTTAAATAGGTGGATGAGAGGGAAAAGTATAGCCTACGATTGAGCATGTCATAGTTGAGAGAAAGGTGGATTTTATTGTATGCATCAAAGATGAAATCCAACGTCAATACATTTATGTAGCTCTTCATCAAATAGAAAAAAGGCTGGGAGTGTATGTCATCATTTTGCTATACAGGCCTACTGTGTGTGATTATGATTCATACTTTAGCATACAATAAATGAAAAAAAAAAGCTTAAAATTTATTAAAATATTTATCTCCTGATTAGCACGAGTGCAACAGCAGTATTGAAATAGTAAACAGGATTTAGCTTTTCAATTTGCTCTCTTAGTTTATGCTATTGACTCTCTGAATAAAATTAGTAAAGCATGATAATAGCCTTCAAACAATTATATGGGATGTACGAATGCAGGCTGATAATTAAGTTCCGTTTGCTAATAACTCAGTCGATTTTCGTCACATCGACCTAAAATTTCATACACATACTCTCGAACCATTTTTCTAGGTTAACTAGAACAACAAGTTTGTGTGACGTCATTTGTACTCATAATGCAGTGACGGGCAAATGTGGTGCTCTGAGGATAGTGATGGGGTAGCCATGTTTATGAGACAATGGCGACGTCCAATGACCTTCTCATCAAACAGCGCTCTGTTATCGAGTTTTAGGCAGCTGAGGGATGTTTTGCTGCAAATATTCGTGCAAGAATGAAGACAGTTGAAAGCTCTAAGAGTTGAGTACACATGTCCTTTCTCTGCGCTTTCATCTCTACAGTGAGCTCTCTTGGGACCAAACGGGCAGAGACTTTTCGGTAACCCAGTACAGTTGTTACGATATGGTGCACTCGTTCTTTCGAAATGTCTACTGCATTGGCAATTTCCTTTTGTTGACCCTTCGATTTGCTCTAATCATGCAGTCAACTTTCTCTCGATGAGCCGTGACCGATGCGGAAAGGGGTCTACCCGAACGCTTTCGATCACGCAGAATTGTCTCTCTGGAGTCTTCCCCTTTACAAATTCTCACCCATTTGCGAACTGCACAGTCTGAAATGCACATTTCTCCATAAACTGTCTTCATTCTTGCATGAATATTTGCAGCAGAAAATCCCTTCGCTGCCAACAACTCGATAGCAGAGCGCTGTTTGATGAGAAGGTCATTGGACGTCGCCATTGTCTCATAAACATGTCTACCCCCTCACGTGTTGCGCGTCACTGCATTATGAGTACAAATGACGTCACACAAACTTGTTGTTCTAGTTAACCTAGAAAAATGGTTCAAGAGTATGTGTATGAAATTTTAGGTCGATGTGTCGAAAATCGACTGAGTTATTAGCAAACGGAACTTAATTATCAGCCTGCCCTCGTATTTAACCTTTAGATATATGTGTCAGTTCGTTTTATAAATGAGAAAAATAAATAAATCGTAATAACAAGTTTCCCCCACTTTTAGATATCAGACAAACACTGCAAAACAAGTCCTGGATACGATCCAGGGTATTCAGCCCAAGGATTCTTCAGGTGGGGGAGGTGAGACAAGGGAGGCCGTTGTGTACAGGCTGGCTGAGGAGATGTTAGGGAAACTCCCTCCTGATTATATCCCGTTTGAGGTAAGAGATGATCATTCAGATGTCTGTTTGGAATGAATGATAGTTACGGTAATAGATTATGGTCAGTCTCTTAAATGTGGTGCTCTGTGGATAGTGATAATATGGTGTAGAGATTGTTTGATGCAGGTCTTTGTAATTTCGATGATGTTGGAACTGCTTATATTGGGTGATGAGATGGTGCCTCTCTGTTAAACAAATTAAACATTTTCTTTTTGCAAGTTCAGTCACAGCACCAACAGCAATGTATGCCAAAAAGCCTATGATGATTGTCATTGGCCACAGCATTTATCTACTTCTCTTATAGTGAGACAAGATATTAAATCTTATGCTGTTGCCTCTAAGAGCCATGTTCAATCTCCTTTTTTATAAGGATTTATAGACTGTCCTGTTTCAAGCCTGATCTGTGTGTTCTCTTTCTGCTTCATGTCTCAACTCAACTTTCTGCTTGAGTCCAAATTCTCCTTGAAGAATTTTTTTTCAAGCTACATCACAATTTGTGTTTATGTTTCTGTATTAAAAATGCTGAGGTCATTCTGGAATGCTGGCTAAATTAGTCCACATCTGGATTGCCATTCAATATGCTATGACCCTTGATAATTACCAAAGGAGCCACCACAATAAATGCCTCCTGAATGATAGCAAGGGACAATCACTGTGGTAGTTATGACGATGTATCATGATATGATAAATGTGAAAGATCTTAAAAGATATGCAAAGAAACTGCTCAAAGGCAACTCTCCTAGGAGATGAATCATCTTTTTTTTTAGCACTGAGTCTAAGAGAATAGCCCTTGCATAGAGATGAGAAGATGTTCTGGTCAATACAGCAGCAATGTTGTCTTTATAGTGATAGCCTTTCAGCCTTGCAAGCTTTTCAAAACAAAAAAATTGTAAGTTAAAAGTATCAGACACGTTTACACTGTAGTTACAAAATTTCAAATGCATGTTCATATTTCTTTTTCCTGGATCCCTGCTTACGTAGGACACATGGGAGAGTGAGAATGTGGATGAACTTACAATAGCAGCTCTAAACAATGCAGTTTCGTCACACAAGCTCATTTGCTGATTCGATCTTAAGCGTAAACGCATAAATATATCCACACTATTGTTCAAGAAAATTGGAATGCAGTATTAGCAAACAAGCACATGAGAGCAATCCCCAACTTTGGTGAAGATTTCAACAAAAGATGTGAAGAAGGAGGTAGAAATTGTAGATGGGGATGTGCAGGTTTCGGGTCGGCCGCACATGACTCACTCAGAGCTATCTTCTCAAAAATGAGGAGCCACATTTTTTGTTATATTTGGAACAATCTCTACACTGTCCAGCATATTTTAATTGAATGCCCAGACTTGCAGGTCAAAAGGAGTAAACACTGCTATGTAACTGACATGTGCAGACTTTTCCAAGAGGTCGCAAAGTGGGTTACTTAAAGAAACTTGGTGTGCATAGAAACGCCTGAGACTTTGTAATGTTTGTTTTCAAATTTATTTTAAATAATTAAGATTTATAAAGGATTTTAATCTTTGGGTTTAGTTTGCTGAAGCAACTGATAAATAATGGCCTGGGAGAGAAAATAAATTAGCAGAAACCCTGAAATTACCAATAAATGGTTGACCAACAAACAATTAATGTTTTGGTGATTACAAATCATGTAATATTTTTTAATCAATCCAAAAGGTGCGTGAGAGGTTGAAGAAAATGGGTCACCTGCAACCACTGAATATCTTCCTGAAGCAAGAGATTGATCGCATGCAGAGGGTCATTACGATCGTCAGGGTAACCTTGCATGACCTCAAGCTGGCCATTGATGGAACCATCATTATGAGTGAGGTCAGTTCACTACCAGTAGAACATGATACAGAGCAGCTAGTCCAGAGCTTCTCAGAATTTGATAGTAAGCAGCATTAGTAAAATATTAGTACAATAGAATGCGATACAGAGTGGGGGTAGTGGAGTACTGATAGCAATTGGTATACAAAGTTAGGTCAGTCCAGTACAGTTACACATTTTTCTTGATAAATAGGTGATTGTGCAACTTAAAAACAGACGGAGCTGGATTTTTAAAAAAATCTCATTTCAAATAATTTTAAAGTAGGTTAACCAAAATTGGCATTTATTTTTCCTCTATCCGACTTTTAAAACAGACCATTATGTTCAATTCTTTATTCAAAACAAGCCTGGCTGCAATGCAAGTAAGGTCAAAAAGCCAGGACAGTAACAGCTTACATATTCCTTCTGCCTTGGTTTATCTCTCTCTCTGTCTCTTTCTCTCTCTTTCTCTCTATTTTATCTCTCTCCCGTCTCTTTCTCTCTCTCTCTCTCTTTCTCTCTATTTTATCTCTCTCCCGTCTCTTTCTCTCTCTCTTTCTCTCTATTTTATCTCTCTCCCGTCTCTTTCTCTCGGTTTCTTTCTATTACTCTTTTCCTTTCATACACCTTATCTGATTCAGAATCTCCGAGATGCTCTAGATAACCTGTTTGACGCCCGAGTGCCGAAGCGCTGGGTGAAGTTCTCCTGGCAGAGTTCCACCATTGGATTCTGGTTCACCGAGCTGCTGGAGAGAAACATGCAGTTCAGCTCTTGGGTCTTCACTGGCAGGCCTGTGCTCTTCTGGATGACTGGATTCTTCAATCCTCAAGGTTTGGGGCAGCAAGGCCATCTTATCCCCGCCCCTCCCCCTTTCTACACACACAAGCACAAACAGATACAGAGAGTATAGTAATCATGGAGTTTCTTAACTTTAAAATAAAGTAAATGGTTTTTTCAGTATTTAAATATAAGAAAACGAGAGTCAATAAATGAGAACAAGGTTTGCTTTGATTGAATAAGGTATACATAGATCTTGATCTAACTTGCAGTGTTCAAGTCGATGATTATCTACCAGGTTACTTGCTTAAATACTGCAGTTAAACAGTAAAATCAGTTTCACATACCTACTATTTTGCAAAGTCATTTGCAGTTAAGAAAAAACCAAAATGATTATTATTTAGTGATTATTTTGCTTGCTACAGCTTGAACGTATGATCTCTATGTATAGCAAATATGGATAGTCTGTACTTTTGAGCTGTAAATGAGAAGGTTTTTTTTTTTTTTTAATTTTACCTAACATCAAATGAAAGCTACTGTGGTAGTAAACAAATCTCTCGCTGTGTGTATTTCCTGTTTAGGATTTCTAACAGCCATGAGACAGGAAGTAACGCGAGCTCACAAAGGCTGGGCCCTGGATACAGTGGCATTACATAATGACTTCACCAAGTTTTTCAAGGAAGATATCAACGCAGCTCCTCCTGTATGTCTGAGTTTGATTGTCTTAATTTGATACCTATACAGTATTCTATACTGTTCTATAATCAGGGATGCAACTTTTTTTTACATTAATACGGGAAATTGGATTGGGGATAAACTTGTTAAGGTGGCTCTTAACCATCTCAAACTTGAGGTAAACGTGTCTCTATCTAAACCATTTTGCTAGAAAATTGGGATGCTAAGGAGTAAACAAACTCCATGAAGTACTGTCCGACAAAAAAGGTGAAGGAGCTGGCAGAAAACAGGAGACAGCGATGTATAGGCACTTTGCAGTCCAAACATGGCTAACCTAGAGCTACCTTGTAAAAAGTAAGGAATTACTTTTTTGCTATGCTTGCTACAGCCTTTACACTATCAGGCATGTCGAATGCCCAGATTTTTAAGTCATCAGGAGTAAGTATAACAATCAAAGATGATATGTATAGATTTTGCCGAGAGGTATGTCCTTTTTGCATAGTGGGTTCCATAGTGTCTATGGAAATATCAGAGGCTTTGGAGTTTTTTTTTAATACTCATACAGATAATTATTTAGATTCCTTTTAGCAAAAGATCAATAATCATTATAATGGCCTGTGAGGTAAATGAACGAATAAAAATCCTAAGACCAAATATAAATAGTGGAGCGGTGATATCAACAATCGATCTTGTTACAGGTATTTAATTGTTGTGAGGTATTGGGTAAGTGAGAACTGTTTTGTTAAAAACTGGGTAATGTTAGAAAAATGAATGTTGATGGCCGGCTGCCCATTGAAGTAGGTTTTGAGCATCCAACATTTAAGTTAAGAATTCAATTTGGAACTAGATGGAGGTTAAAAACCCATTTTTTTACACATTTCATTCAGAAGGGAATGATTCTTGGCATATTTCAACTAAAAAGGAATTAGTTTACCTTATCAGTCATGCCTGAGTTGCTTATGTAGTAAATGTATTCTTGGTTTTTTTTTACAAAATGAAATATGTAGATAATTTATTCCAACCCCAAAAGAGGCATGAAATATGTAGCCTTTATTTCAAGAAGCCATCTAAAAACTAAACAAACAATGCCTTGTGCTGTGCATTTCTCCCATGTGTCTGCAGGAAGGTGTGTATGTGTATGGTCTGTACTTAGATGGCGCTAGCTGGGATCGGCGCCAGTGTCGCTTGTGCGAGTCTCACCCAAAGGTTCTCAACATAGTTTTGCCGATTGTACACATGTATGCTATCAGCTCAACAGGGCCCAAGGTAACCACCTTTGTATCTGTTGTATATGATATATACATGATGGATATCTTTGCTTTTTTTTATTAAGGAAAGGGAGCAAAGTGAGGTAAGTGAGGTCTGGAGAGAAAATCTTGATAAAGCAGAATTTTTGTTTTGTTTTTGTTCTTCTTTTTTTTTTTTTTTTTTTTTTTTTTTTTTTTGTTAAGTGTCTCAAGTAGAGATAAAAAAAGCTTAGAGTTCACAATTAGTGTATTGATATTACATCTTGAAATGTTCATTCCTAATGGACACTTCATGCATTTATATGCACCTGACTAGCGGAAAATCTTAACTCATACAAGAGATTCTTGAGGTCAAGGAGCCAGCTTCATGCATGCTGGGCATGACCACAGAAGCTACCTGAAGGGTACGATCAAGGAAGCCAATTTGAGGATAAAATATACCAGGACTGGGATTTGCCCTGTCTTGATTTTCACTTTTTAAATTTGCTTATTTCAGAGAGTAAAGAACACAAACGTGTTTAAAGTAGGGCAGAGGCTTAACAAATTCTATTCGCATTTCCTTTTTCTGATTGAGAGTGACTGAATGTCCAGTCTAAACATTACTTAACATATCTAGCTTCCATCCATTATGAAGAAGCCCTAACTGTAGGTCTACCTCTGCTCTAAGTGCAATAAATGAAACCATGGTGAGCTCTTTCTTAATATTTTTTTTTCCTTCTTCTCTAAAGGATCCCAAGCTGTACCAGTGCCCCGTGTACAAGAAGCCAAATCGCACTGACCTAACATTCATCACAACTGTGCTGATGAAAACCACACAGAACCCTGACCATTGGATCCTGCGGGGAGTGGCAGCTCTCTGTGATATCAAATAGAGAGGGATTGTGGGAGAGAGAGAGAGAGGGGGGGGGGACTGACAGAGAGGGACTGAGAGAGAGAGATAGTGAGAGGAAGAGAGAGAGAGAGAGAGAGAGAGAGAGAAAGAGAGAGTGAAATGTGGATTTAGTATTTTTATACTACATTCATCAATTCATAAATTTTCATATACATGAGGCATTATCAATAGTTGGTTCATGCATCACATTTCCTTTTCAACCCAATGGAGTTGTTTCTTGAGAAAGAAAAGTTTTTTTTTCGTGAACAAAAATGATTAAAGAAGCATTGTTAATAGTTTGAGTAATGTCATGTAACAGGTTGTTGGTTGCTGTTTTATTTACTCCCATAAGAAAAAACAGACACCTTTTTTTCAGGCCTGGTTTAACATAAAATTATACTTTCGGAAAAAAAAAAAACTTTTGAAAACTACTTATGGTACCACATGGTGCTAGTAAACTGATTCTACCTCTGAGAAGAAAAAATGAAATGAATGCTTTGGTTTATCAACAAATAAGATATGTAGCTTATATATTTATTTTAAAAAATGGTCTATATTTTTTAAAAGATCAAAACATGTTTTTAAGTCTATTATTATTATCATCATCATTATCATCGTGATTTTTATTATTACTATTTTTTTTTCAACTTTAAAATGTTTTTAAAAATGATGAATTTTGAAAAGTTGTTGTTTAAGCTTCAAGACATTTGGTTCGATGTTGGAGGAAAAATACAAATATTTTCTTCCTTTCTTAATTTATTTTGAATAAACAAAAAAAAAAAAAAAGGATTGCAAGCATTATAGAAAGAAGTTATAGTATTGCCCATCTAACCAAATTATTTTTTAATATGATTTGAAAACAAGCAAACAAAACCATCGTTTAGCGCAATAATGAGAGAGTAGATTATCTTATCAGATAACGATGGAGAAGGCAAAAAAAATGAGGGCGTTACATTTCCTTTTTTTAAAGCTGTTGATTTATTTCTTAATATCGATGGCAGGCGCATCAAACCCCTGAAGTGCGTTGTTGGTGAATAGGGACTTCAGAGGCTTGTTACACTTGTCATTGATATTTTTTTTAATGAGATTGTTTAAAAAAATTGTGTGATTTTAATTAGACTTAATTATTCAAAATAAAATAATATGAGTTAGTTAGAAATAAAAGAGGAGATTGTTCCTCCCACAAAACTATGTCTTCCTATCTGGTTTGTATTTTGTTGTTGATTTTTTTTCGTTCAACTTATATTTTTTTCCTTTTTGCATAGATCAATATAGCACAGAAAATTATAAAACTTGATACTGAAATCAAGAAACTGCCTTGAAAACTCATTCTTAGACTCTTACTTAACATAGTACAAAAAAAGTCTTTACTTAAAACTAAATGGAACAGGTAAGTGTATACATTGAGACAAGGAGGATGGCAAAAAATACAAATCTTTACAAATATGCTCCTAGTATATCTAGTTGATGAAAAAAAATATGATCATGACAGAATTTCAGTTTGATCTTCATTTGAAAATTATGTGTATATATATACACACATGTAATAAGATATCTCTAAATATGTGAAGTGAGGGGTTAGTGCATTCCCGGCTGGAAATAAATGTTAGGATTAGGGATTTATAGGATGCTCTGGTGTTGAAGAAAATGAAAAACAATTAGAGAGAGAGAGAGAGAGAGAGAGAGAGAGAGAGAGAAAGAGAGAGACAGAGAGAGGTAGATAGATAGAGAGAGAGAGAGAGATAGATAGATAGATAGAGAGAGAGAGAGAGAGAGAGAGAGAATAGTCTACAGTGCGATAAGTGGACCAAACCGAATTTTAAAATCGATGTATAAGCAATGCATAAATTGTTTGATGTCATGGTTAATTTGGTATCAAATTTGCGCTCCTATGATGAACATTTTCAAAGCTAAAATTTTTTTAATGAATTATTTTTTGCCTTTAATTTGAAACCAAGCATATTTGAATGCAAAGCCATCTTTGGCTCATAATAGTAGCAAAGTGAACGCAACAAAATGGCTGACACTTTACAAATAATTTTTGTGTGAGGGCTAGAAAAAAAACTCATTTTGTAAATTTTCTGAAAATAATCTCGCAAATTTTAAGTGATTATGTGCGCTGAAATTGCTGCTGCTTTCAGCATCAGAATCATAGCTTTGATAATATTTGTTTTGTTTCATATTGTTTTTGTTTTTTCTTTTTTTTTTGTGTATAGCCAGTTCACAACAAGGTGATTTCAGGCTTTCAAGCCCTCCGGCAAGTCAGGGCACCGGTGGCGGGGTTCGAACCCGCGACAGAAGGATCCCTGCAGATATCGGGGCGGACTCGCTAGCAAATGGGCC
>BLXT01004027.1:442596-455535 GCA_019648995.1 Plakobranchus ocellatus | reverse complement strand
TCTCTCTCTCTCTCTCTCTCTCTCCTTATTCATCATCTTATCCTTAATTAATCAATCTTTCTACCTTGTTGTTTTGTAACATTTTAAAACATTGATGTCTATCAAACTATCATATTAGCAAGCAAGATAAGTTTTGTCAATTGTAGAAAACATTTTTAACAACTTCAAGAATCTTATAAGTGTTCTTAACCTGTGAGGACTGGCGTCAGGACATACAGAAATTTCTTGGTTTTTTTCTAAAGTTTATTTATAAGAGTTTTCAGATGTGTTTTATATCTGTATTGTCGTTTGATATCAAATATTTCAGGGATCTTTCTGAGTGCCTTGAACAGAGTGCATGGGAGCAGCACATCAAAGGCAGCATGAAAAGTACAGGAGGTAATAAACTCTATTGCTGGATTATTTTCAATTTTTTTTGTTTTTTTCATTCTTTAAAACTGATATCTATACATCATAATTAATTAATTTGTACTCTGCACATTTCTTTTAAAATTTATGTTGCCTTTGATATTATATTGTGCACTCTCAAATCTGTATTTTCGTTTCTTCATGTATTATATAATGACAGGTCAGCAGAGATGTATACTTAATTCTTTGCACTCCATTTCATTCATTATTTCAGGATTGCAGGAAATTGCATGAATCTTATCGGCACATTTAGCAGTTATTATTAACCACAGATATGTGGAAAAGAAATGAATAATAAAGCAAAAAAAAATGTGCACACGGCCACAAATTTTATGAATATTGATGATACAAATAGTTAATAGGTCCCCTCTTTTGTAAAAATGACAAAAACTTTTTTTTTTTTTTTAATCTAAGGACTGCTGGTGTGGTTACATTGCAAATTCATATCTAGATTTTTCTCAGATAAAAATTATGTGTTTTTGGAAAATGAAATGAAATGTATCGTGTGTTTTTATTCTTTGCATCTTATTAAATTTGCAGGAATTAGGCTTTTTACCCATTCAAAGCCAATTCAACTTAGCACCCTAACGATGAAAAATTCTGAAAAATCTCAAACAAAACTAAAGCCAAGGAAGAGGAAGATACGCCTAAGCTCATCTTCTGATAGGTGAGCCCGAAAAACATGGCTACACTTATGAGATTATTCTTATAACTGATACTAAAACTCATGGGCTTTTTTTAGATGTCAAAGAATTTTTGTAGAAGATTGTTGATTCTTGCCATTCCAGAGGCCCATCAAAATAAATACATGAAAATTTAGCAAATTTTGAGATTCTGGTTGCAATTAAAAAAAAAAAATAAAATTTTAATGCTTGCACATTATTCATAACTCTTTGTATATTTAATAAACCAATTAATATTATTCTTTCTTATTTATCGTACAGTTCTGAGGACGAGGCTATAAAAGCTTGTGTTTTCTCTGTGGCAGACATAGAGCAAGAGAATCAACAGCTAGCCAGGCTGGAAGTAAAACCTCCTGAAGAAACAACTACTACAAGGTTCCCAGTAACCAACAGTTTGACTACACAGTCCCAAGCTGGCATTTGTACTTTTGAGAAACATATTGAACAATCAGATTTAAAGGAAAAAACAAATGGTGAAATTAGAGGCAAGAGGAAAAAGAAGAAGGAGAAGAAAAAGAAAGAGAGAAGCAGCAATAAGTGTGAAGAGGAGTGTTTGGTATGACTGTAGATAAAATGTTTTTGAGCTCTCCTCGAGTCCAATTTTATTTTTTATCTTAAATTGTCATTAACATCATATATTTTTTCAATGCTCAAATACATTGTTATAAGTTAGTTTTCCAAGAAGCTGCAGGTATAAGGTATAGCATTTACTGACATTCTTTTTTTGATTAAAGTATAAGAGGGATTTGAATTAAATCTATTTTTCCATTAGTTACAAAACGTGAGACAACTGTGTGTCAAACTTTGCATATTTTACCGAGACAAAATGCAATAGTCAAAGGGGAGTAACCTTCAATAACTCTTTTTTGTCTCATAGTTACAACCCTTTGAATACAACTGACTGTGAGGTGAAAAAGCAGATTTTGTGAGATTATCCACCTTCACAAAAAAAGTGAACAAGAATGCTGCAAATTTGTTTTCTGACGAAGAAACTGTAGGAATAACATTTTAAAATGCGCATGACATTGATCCAGATGTTGGCAATGTTCCATGCGAGCCTGATGAGTGAAATTTGATTTGTAATGGGGGCAAAAACAGAGGGAACTGAAAGTCTAAAGTCTATAGTCTAGATGAGGAGATAGTGACGAGGATGAGAATCCTAAAGATAGAAAAACTAACTGCAGGACCAGTGTCAGGTATATTACTGATGAGTTTACAGCAGATACGCGTCTGTTTTTCCTATCTCAAAGTGTCAACCAGAGGACGGTAATGAGTGTCTCTCTGTGAAAGCTACGCCGTGCACACAGTGCTCCTCTGGGCCCTTTTCTTGCCACACGAATATGTAGTCCTTTTCTCCAAGTCTGCTGTTGGAAGGAAGTCTGGTTTCCTGTAGTGCGGCTATGTCAATATTGAGCCTCTTTAGCTCGCGGCTGATGATGGCTGTCTTTCTTGTGTCATCAAACTTTTGTAGATCGTTGGAGAGACCAGGGCACATGGTCCTGACATTTCAGGTTGTTAGTGTCAGCACTGGAGGCTGTGGTTTTCTTCTTCTATTTTTGCCTGGAGCAGGGTTTACAGTCTGCTCTCTCGTGCTTTCCCTGAGCTCCAAGCACCCATGGAAGCAGGCAGACTGTGATGGATCAGCATCTTACTGGCCAGGGGCTGCCCAGCTTGAAGCAGGTGGTAGCTGACCAGAGGAATCAGGATACAACCCGTAGTGCCCAAATCATGCGAACATGCTCTGGACTTACAACTTGAAACTTTCTCCCATGTTGTTTCTGTTGCTTGACCTCTTCAGGGCGTGGGCCTGGGCAAAGTGTATGGAGATCCTAGGCTGCCCAGTCGTCAAGATCCCTCTCTCGACCTCGCTGATGTAGTACAAAGGAATGCAGAGTAGTACGTTTGGCATCAGATTGGCTGCAGGAGCTTTCGGAGTCGGTGAGCACTGCACGCTGGTCCGCCTTCAGGGCTCCATTTCTGATTCTAAAGGTTTATTCTCCTCCCAGCATCCCTCACTCTTCACGTAAGTCCGCCACCTAGCCCACCACAGGTAATTGATCTATAATTGTCATGTTTGTTTGTGTGAAGCATTGCGACTCGTGTAATCTCTCTGTGTCTGTCATTGCTACATAACTGCTGTCAGTGATTGGGCTGGTATTGTTTTCATGTAGATCTGCCTGTATGGCGGTTGTACTGCTGCTCTGCTCTCCCAGTCCGTCACAGGGTGACAGGTGTGTGGTTTGTGCGGCGTTTTTATTGTTTATTGCTGGTTGGCACAGACTTTGCCTTCTCAAGCATCCTGTTGTGAGTGTTGCCCGATGATTACACGACGCACATTGATCGCTACTCAAGGTTTGATCAAATGAACACCATTTGTCCTTATGCTGTTCATAAGTCGCTCATGCTTTCAAAAGTGAAGGTCCACTGTGTCGTTTTTTAATATTTTTTCAACTGGAAATAACACTTATTGCACATAAGTTTGGAATGTGTGTCATTGTCATCGTTTTTAATGTCAAAACCATAAATAAATAAAATATCACAGTCAAAAGATGAGCATAAATGTTTCCTTTGATTATTTTTTTTTTTTATGTTTGGCTGTCATAAGCCCAACAGCTCTCCACCAATTTGGCATAGTTCATCTAAAATATTTCTGTGGCGTTTTGAGAGTGATCCATTTTGCGTACAAGAACTAGGTCTATGTAATGCCTAGAATTTAATATAGGGTACATTATATGGTATGATTAGTGTGCATTAAAAATATGACAACAAGAATCTATAAGTTTGAAATGAAGGGAAAATATTTTTTCGTTAAGAATGAGAAGAAAAAAGTAAACTGACCCACAATTTAAACTACAATTAATTAATGAAAATAAATCAGTATTCTTTTAAAAATCATCTTAAAGGCTTGATCAACACAATTTTCACACACTTCTTATACATGGTTGCATTTTCCTGATTGCTGTGATCTGATGCGATCTCAATTAGATCTTTTCTGTTCATCTGATTGCCATCACAATTACATCTTTTCCTTTGATCTAATTGCGGTCTCAGCAAGATCTTTCTGTTGATCTGATTTTGGTCTTGGTCACATCTTTTCTGTTGGATCTGATTGCAGTCTCGCTTACATATTTTCTGACTACAGTCTCAGTTACATTTTTTCTGTTAGTCAGGTAACGTCCATTTTTAATTGAGGAAGATATTCCCAGGAGATTTTAGCTTATACAATAGCCCATACACCAAGTAAACTAAGGAAAACCTTTTGCAATCCTGCCCTAGCACATGTTCAATATCAGTTCCGTCAATGACTAAGCAATTTCTTAAGAGCAAGCTGTTCAGCAACAACATAATAGAACCTAAAGTGACAAAGCCATAGATATATATAGAGAGGGAGACACATATATTTTCACTTTTACCTCACCTCTCTGATCAGAAAGAAGGTAAGGAAGCTTGACAGGGCGCAGAGATAACTGTTGTAAGGTGATAACTTTTATATCCGGCCATTCCGAAAGGGAATTTTAATCACCACATGAACATTCCAAGTTGAGCCATATTTTCAGGTAAAGCGGGCCTTTTGTGAAGGACTCCCTTTAATATCTTTGTAATGATGGTGTGAGTGCCAAACCCCCATGTGCCCACCAGGAGCAAGAAAGGCAGTAACTGCACTCCTCGCTAAGTTAATGGTGTTGAAGCTGTTACCTTTAGTATAGAAGTTGAAAAGAAATGTAGTAAATGTAGCAGTGAACATTTCTCTTATGTTGTTGGACTCAATGTAGTTCAGCCATTCCTCCATTCCTCAATGTGTGTGTATTGTCATATTTTGCCGCATTTGATCTCCAAGAGTTCAAGACAAGATGGATTGCGTCATCATTTAATCCAGCTGACTCGAACTGGTTCCTGAGACTTTGCAAACCAACAGGTCCGGTTTTTTCTTCAGAAGCAGTGGATGAATAGTTCCTGGGGGAGTCTGGGAGGTGGAGGTTTCTCTTGCAAGGCAGACAAATGGGTTGGCTGCACAGTCAGAAGGCAGTGGGCCAAGCAAAGCACATTTGTGTCGCCCAGTCTGTCACCATCAAAATTCCTGTGGCAGTTTTGTCCATCACCTTCTGTAATACCCGTGCAATCAAGCTGAAGGGGGAAAAGCATAGAAGCGTAAATTTTTCCAATTTAAAAAGAAAGCATCTACAGCCAGTGCACTTGTCTCTGGCTGAAAGGAAAGGAAGTGCTTATATTGTGCATTATGGGCGGATGCAAATAAGTCCTCTCAGGGTCCAAAATTACGGAGTTTTAAGCTCTAGTCGAGATCACTGCAATTAAGTTTCCATTCAGCATCCACGTTTCTATGCCTAAATTCCTTATCAGCCACAAGTTTTTGTTTACCAGGTATGTGAGCAGCACTTATCCAAATTTTGTCCAAAGCTTCCAAGTTTCTTCATTATTCTGGACAGAATGGTTAATGCCCATATAATTTATGTCCCTGATAGTGGTGGTGTTTTCTGACATAACGCGTTTGTTTTGAAACTCTCAACAAAAACACTTCAATGTTTCATGTTTAGCCCTTATTTCTAAGACTTTGATGTGATAAGTCTGTACACGAAGGAGCCAATGTCTGCCAGAGCTGATATCTTCCACTGAGCGCCCCCATCCAGATAGGCTAGCATCTCTAGACACAACAGTGTCTGGCTCAGGTTGTGTAATGTCATTATAGGCTGAATGATAAGTCTGTACATGAAGGGGCCAATATCTGCCAGAGTTGATATCTCCCACTGAGCACCCCCATCCAGGTAGGCTAGCATCTCTAGATACAACAGCATCTGGCTCAGGTTGTGTTGTGTCAGCATAGGCTGAGTATATATTAGATACTCACCATTTTAATTTGTATCGAGAGTTATCGGAGAGTGTCATTAAAACATTTTTGTTTTCCTTGCGCTCTCTAAGTGCTACATTTATTCTCTATCTAAGAGCTGGTAGTAAAGAGTTCCATACTTTATCGCATGGAAACTTGAGACCATCTTCCCAACCACTACAACCACATCTCTTATTATAGCACACTGTCTTCCCTTTTAAAACTATCTCCAAGTATC
Source organism: Plakobranchus ocellatus (assembly GCA_019648995.1). Classification (NCBI taxonomy): domain Eukaryota; kingdom Metazoa; phylum Mollusca; class Gastropoda; family Plakobranchidae; genus Plakobranchus; species Plakobranchus ocellatus. The sequence continues at coordinate 449,363 of BLXT01004027.1, read as the reverse complement.
CACTAAACTTTTTACTTTAACTTTTATTGTCATGCTTTTGGAGTTTATAATGACTTCGAAATACTCTCAATGGCCCACACTTTCATTTATCTGACGTACTAAAACCTGCTTTTGAAAAGGCAGAGATAGTATAGCAAACATTCCTAGCACCCTCTAACTCAGTATGTCCTATGAGCAGGGTTTATTCAATGAAGAAAGTAAAAATGTGACCCATCTTCCTAGGGTAAGAAAAATAGGTATTAACAGTTTGACGGCAGTTAGGTAAGGCTTTGAACTCAAAAACTCTATCTTTTTATTTGAAACGAAGGAATTTCTTACACATGTTATGCATAGGGACTGAGGAAAAGGCATCTTTAAGGCTGACAGACGCCATGAATGCATCTTTTTTCACCAGCTTTAAAGCTGAACACAAGTTATCAATTTTAAAGTGGCGATACGTAACTTTCGTGCTCGGCTGTTTTAAAACTAGAATCATTCGCCACGAGCCATCTTTTTTTGGTGTATCAAAACCCAAAGATTTTCCCTACTCTATGGGATGCTCACACTCAGAAATTCTCCCTTTCCTCGCCAATTTTTTTATTTCTTCTTTAACAATCTCGCATTCCTTGTCTGTAAATTTCATCGTTTCATGCAGACAGGATAAAGCTAGTCAATTGACTAAAGCGCAGTCAAAATCACTTCTAACCCAAGAGAGAATCTGAGAACTGCTACTGCTAGTCATCTGTTTCCTTTCATTTTCAAATTCAGCAATCTGTACTGCAGTGAAAGAAGCTTTTGATTATTTAATAAGATGATTATTTCTTTGAGAAATAATCTCCAAGCACTTATTGAGTTTATTGTTTGTAATTTCGCACGAAGTTACTTTTTCCCCTTCTCATCATCTGTCCTTGGTCCCATCTTTGTGATGACTAATATTTCATTTTTTCTGGTTCCCTTGCCCTGGTTTGGCCCTAAAAAAGGGGCCTGCCTGAGTTTTCCTGGGAACCTTGATGTTGAACTTGAGGGTTGCAGGCTGGCATTAAGTTTGTCAAGTTCTTTCAAACCTCTCAAGGATGAAGCCAGATCGTCCCCGAAAAGTTGAGAGGTGACAGGCACCCTGTCGCTGTCGCAAATCGATGGAGCGAGCAATTCAAGTGAGGCTGAATAGCCGCTCTGCGGCATAAAGAGATGTCTATTGTTTTGTGGCCTAACAAGACAAAGGCCTCCATGCAGTTACGTTTCATAGACATAGAAGCCACATCCTGTTCTGTGTTATTCAAAAGTTCATTCAAGGTGGATGTAATGGCTGATGCAGTTTCAACCATACTGCGCCGAAGCTGAGTCCACCCAAGGTCGGATTTACGCCTATGTGATGACATTTGATGCCATCACTTTATGTCAATCGATGGGACTACCAGTTTTCTTACAATTTTTGCGGCTGTAAGTGTAAGTGAGCCCCACGTGTCTCTTTAACATTTTGTTTGATAGTTTGTGAAAGGTTCATGTACCACATTACAGCTAAATCATCTCAAATTGAGGCGCCAAAACTCTTTGTAAATATGCTTACTCTATTCTTGCAAAAAAATTCTGTACTTCCAGTTACCTGCTGTTGTTTTCTTGCATTTCTCCCGAGCACAATAATTGTTCCTTGTTTTCAAGTTGTTGCCAAATCTGTCTCTGTAAGTTCTTCTGTATGTTCTACCCTCTGACTTTCTCTTCGCATTCTCCTTCCCTTTCCTCTTGGCTTGCAAAAACAGGCATCTTTGTCTTTTTGTTTTTTAAGACCTGAGGCCTCTCTCTCTTTAACCGCACCGTGAGGTTGTTTGTGTGTCTAGTTATCACTGCTGTCAGAGCTGAGCACCTCCACTCCATTCCTCCGACTTTGCATTCATGGTAACAATGACTGATTCCACAGCCAGGCCATCGCTGTCCTTGTGTAATTCGTACTAATGTTTATTTTTTAATTGTTAAGTATTTTTTTTTTTTTAATTTTAAATACCGTGAGAAAATATCCAAAAAAGATAGTCTTTCTAAACATTTTCATCTGCATAATTTGCTCTTAAATTACAATCAGCTGGCATTTCCAATTTACTCATCTTCCTTTGATTTTATTCCCATCAAATCCTTGTAATAGTGAATGAACACAATCACCAGCTTTAAAATGAAGAGAAAAAACATACTGTATTATGAAACATTTCAAGTTGCTGCGTTGTTTCACATAGTTTTAATGTTGAAGTTGGCTGCCGTTTTTTTTTTTATCTTTATTTACTCATCTTTACCAACCATGGTTAAAAACTTCAAACTTTTTAAAACTCATATTATTTGCTTCTGAGAGTGCAGAACTCATTTCTATGAAATCTTAAGTAAGCCTTGAGAGGAGACTGGTAGACAGTGACTACAGACACTGAAAGAATGGAAGCAAATCAAAATTAGAGGGACACAATGATAGGCAGACATTACAGTACTGGTGGGAGTAAGATAAACCTGTTCATTTTTTTTTTTCAATCTCTTACATCTTTCTGAACTGCTGTCATATATTATTAAACACTGTGTAATGCATTGTTTTGTTTAGAAATGTTTCACATTCATTGCCTTTGTGGTATATTTTGAACATATGCAATATACTGATTTATGGTAAACTTGTTATTCTATTTTCCTAAATAAAATTGCTACCACTTCTAGCAAAGTATTTTATAACTTTACTTTATAGAATTTTTTCTATGTGTTATATCTTTTTTTTTTTTTTTAGTGTGTCTATTTCATATTGATCCCACAACTTAACCAGGCATCTCAATTTTAAAATTGATGCGGAACATCAAAGTAGGACAATACATATATATGTGTATTTGTTTTTAGCCTCAGAAATAACGCAATTTTTTAAATAATATATGTTTTCCACATTAACACAAAGACTATTCGGGTAAAATTGCCATATTGTTGGTGCAAGGAAATCTCCTAAATCTTAAGATTCTCACTCAAGTCACTTCATGCTAAACAATTGTTCATTTTCAACAACTTCCTCAACTTTTTGTCTCTTAAGTTATACCTGAATTGCTCAGACTGCAACTATAGAATAATCCCAAAAAGTTTACATTCATAGCACATAAGCTTCTTTGCTTTCATGTATATGAGAATGTGCTCATATTATGACAATGTATGAGTTATGAAAAATTATATGTGTGACAATAGCATCGAAAAATCTCCAGTATGAATTTCTCTTTATTTCATTCAAAAGAAACTAAGATTCATGGTTATTATGCAGTGAAAGAAAAACTTGAAAGGACCTGCAAAAATCTGTTTGACGTCCTTTTTTTTGAGAGAGAAGAATTGGAATTGAGCAAAACTCTAAAATTACATGTATGTCCTTATGAAATAGTTTTTTGAAATACACTGAACTTCCACCTCCAGCGTATGAAAATAAAGTGAAATGATGATTCCTTTGGTTTAGAAAAGTAAGGTTTAAAGGTCCATTGTTTCTGTCCAACCATAAATATATTTGCTGAATTTGTCTGTACTTTTGTACTGTATCCATTTCCCTCTGTCCACCCATAGATATATTTGCTAAATCTGTCTGTACTTTTGTATTGTGTCTGCTTCCCCCTGTCCAACCATAGATATATACATGTATTTGCTGAATTTGTTCTCTTCTATTGTGTCTGCTTCCCCCTGTCCAAACATAGATAAATTTGCTGAATTTGTTCTCTAATATTGTATCTGCTTCCCCCTGTCCAACCATGGAGTTTGGATATATTTGCTGAATTTGTCTGTATTTTTGTTTTGTATCTGCTTCCCCCTGTCCAACCATGGATATATTTGATAAATTTGTCTGTACTTTTGGGTTTTTTTATCTGTTTCTTCCTATCCACCCATGGATATATTTGCTTTAAAGTTAATATGTTTGTACTTTTGTATTTATCTGTGCTCCTTTCCCAGTTTTATGTTTAAATGAGGGATATTTTTTCTCTTACAGTGGAAACCTTAAAAGCCTAAGTCCTTTTATTCGAATTTCTCATAAATCAAAGTAATCGCAATGCGAGGTTTTTTCCTCTTCTTTGGCTTTGTTAAGTTTGAAGTCCTTTTTCAGTCAAAAAAAAGTCGATTCTCATAATTCGAAGTCCACATCGCCACAAAACTTACGAAGAAAAAAAATTATTTTCCTCTCACTACCCCCAAAACAATGCCATTACCAAGAATGTGGGCCAGAGGAGGGGTCAAACTAGGGAGAGAGGAGGGAAGTAGAGTGCCAAATATAGGTTTAATAATTAGTGGTGTTCTTCGACCCCTAATTTTGTTCCTTTTAATAATTGGAAGTCTTAAAATTCAAAGTTTTGGTCCATTCCCTAACACTTCAAATAACGAGGTTTCAACTCTATAAATGAATGACCTAGTTCCTCTCAGCAGTGAAGCTTACTCAGGCTTGCAGTGCATTCAATGATGTTAGATGGCCGAGTCTCTGCTTCACCAACTGGCTAGCTAGCTAAGTTAGGTCTCTCAAGTCCTGTAAGTAAACAAGTAAAAGCTTTGAGAAAAGCAAAGGCAGGGTTCCTATCTCAATCATGCTTGTCAAATAAGCAAACAATCAAAATACATTGTACAAGTCCCTGCTATTGTTCTACCTCCCCTTCTCCCTCTATATATATGTAATAACAATCTATGAAAAATCCTGAAGGAATCAATAAGACAGAATCTGTAATTACTCTCATGGGTTTTAATTTTGAAAAGCCAACATTGAAAAAAATGTATTCTCTTTTAAAAGCATGAGTGAAAATTCCACAATAGTAAAAATCTCTTTTACAACCTACATGTATTACTCCTTCAGCATTTAAGAATAATGCGAGTGAAACCTTCAATCCATTCTAAAAAAAAAAAACATCAACATTTGTACACAAAAAGCACTAACTTTTAAAATAAAAACTGTAAGTACTAATTTACAAGTCTTAACAATGAAATTTGTGTTGATGCAGTAATTTCACTGCATCGATGTACAACCAAAAGAGCGAAAAAAAATAACAATTAACATGCTGAGTGCAACAGTACATTAATCTTTAAAGCATGTATTATTGGAAAATTTACAATCTCAATCTTAAGGAAATATTACTGAACATGACAATTAAAAACATTAAACTTCGTCTTTTCAATTTTCTAGTCCACCATTTGCAGTCAGATGATCTCAGGCTTTCTATTCATTCATTTTTCTCTTACAGGCAAAATTATTAGTTGCTTTAGTACATGTAAATTAAAACAAATGTAAAAATCCATTGAAAAATCTAATTGAGTCTATGAAGAAACACCTTAAAAGGAATAATCATATGTCAAGTACAGTATAACCAAAACATGAAACCTTTCACGGCAGGGAAAAAAAAGTGTTGAAATGCACGCGCACATACATCTGTGAAGGCAATGTATCGTATTAAACTATTCAACCAGGCCTGTGGCCTTTATTTAAAGATCACTGGTTGGGAAGATTTACAAGTTTGTGCCCTCACGGCTATAATCAAACACATTCTCCTTATCATCTCATACTGTGGTAACACTGGACATTAGAGTTAGACACTTTGCGATAAGTATTGGTCTCACACATAACATTTATTCATATCGTTGCATTGCTATTGCAGAGGCCTCGGCCCAGGGAAAACAAAATATACTTTGCATGAATATGTATCTCCATATGAAGTGTTTCAATATGTAATAACTTCACCAAAATCTTTGATATCTTTCTAAATGCATCAAATTTTAGTGACTCAGTCCAAACAGATTGATGCATAACAAAAGTTGTCTGAAATTCAATATAGTAAATAGCAATTTATGCCACTTAAATCAATCAAAATCTTAAAAATTGGTCTTCACTCATTCCATATTCAGTGATATCACTTATGCTTTCTTGATAAATTGATAGGGAGAACAAAAAAAGGATAAAATTGTGTTTAATGTGACTGTGAAAGAACAAGGTAATATTTGTCTAGCAACAATGATTTAAAAGTGAAGTACCCCACCCATCAACATCAATGGCTAAAGCAAAAAGCTCAATTCAATCATTACACATATATCACTAACTTGAGAGAAGAAATTTACACATAATTTACCGTCTGTACCGGTATTTAATTTGAGGGAATTTACTTTATTTGCTCCTTTCACAATGAATTTTCTTATCTTAGATTCCCAAAGATCTGATTGTCTTTTATTGGTTATCCTGATAGAACATAGTTTTAATTTCCAACAATTTTTAAGTAGGTAAACTCACTAGTGTTTCAATCTATTATTCAAAGAAATGCCACACATATTTTGTGGACTTCAGCTGATATGCTGTTCCCATTTAAAACCTAATATAAGCGATTTTTGGGCGAAAATGAGTCATGTATATATAACCATACAACAATAGAGAAAATTCAGCATCTTTATAGAGGGGTTTGATATCGATCTCTTGATGCTATTCAAAAGAGTAGTGGCCCCTTTCCTGAACAGACGGCTGGGGGAAAAAGATGCTGGGTTTTTTTTTAAAGATTTTTGTGAAAAACACAGCATGTACATTGTGTGTTCTTGATGAAACCAATTTGATACACACACACTTAGATTACCACAAAGAACATTGAATGCATGTTTCATAAATTTAAAGGTTTATCATCATTCTCTACAAGGTAAGACTGATTTTAAAAAAAAACAACAAAAAAACAATAATTTAAAAAATAAGTGGATATATTAAAAAATATGCAATAGCATCGATCTCCATTGCAGAAGTACACCACAAGTGATGTATAGGAATATTGACGAAATTATTGGTAAGAAAACTT
>BLXT01004027.1:431084-441104 GCA_019648995.1 Plakobranchus ocellatus | reverse complement strand
ATAGAAGCGACAAAGGACAGGAAAAAGTGGAGGACCATGATCGCCAACGCTGTAAAGCAAGGCACCTGATGATGATGATTAAAAAATAAATGTATGATGATTATACATATAATGGATTAATACATGAATTGTAACCCTTGCTTTTCAGTGTTTCATATAGAGGCAATTATTTTGCTTTTAGGAATAAGGGAATGAAATACCTAAAATGTTCGCAAAATTCTACTCTTCTTTCGTTTAATAATAATATTAATATAATCCACGACTCTTTCCATGTTTTACAACAAAAATTTATTTTTTTAAACTTTTAAAAAAAAAAAGACAGCCCAAACACCACCAGACTTTTATTAACCTTCTTTTTTTTCTGTTTTTGAGTCCACGTATATTATTGGAATGTTATTAGAACCATATATTGATGTTTTTCACTTTGTTTTTGCTTCTAGTGGTAAAAACAATCAAAGAACCAGAAGCAAGTCTAAATGTCTTAATATTGAAACAACATCCGAGATCAGGTCAAAATTGAAATTGCTCAAATCTCAGCCTCACCTTGCCTTTCTCCATGCCCAGCGATGGCCCACATTATGCCAGCAACAAACTTAAAACAGTAGAGCTCATCTAAGACAGCACTTGCTACAACAGAGACCTTTGTAAATCCACTCTCTAAGACTTACCTAAAATATACAGACACTGCCTTTGTTAAACACCATTACTGTATTACTAGACATGATGGAGGTTCAGAGAATTTCAGATGGTAAGAACAGATCATAAAAAAGAGGGCGAGGAAAAAAGCACCAACAAGCCCCCCACCACAGGCCGTAAAATTCTATGGATAAGGGAGATAAATAATGTGGATAAGGATTGGCTTAACTTGCAGGCATAGTCTCTAACTGAGGATCACAAAAGACATAAAGAGGGGATTTCAAAAGCTGTGTTACACCCATGGTCTTTCTCTATAGGTGTTGCTGTAGATGAGCTCTACTGTACGTATTTTAGGAAAACATTGGTAGGAGCCCTCCTGGTGTAAACTCAAGAAAAGTAATGAAAGCATAAATTGTCATAATGACCAAGTTCTCAAGCATTACATTCACAGTCACAATAAATCTTTGTTTAATCACATAATAAATATATATAAAATTGATATTTTCAACTAAAGAAAAGCTTTGACTGAAATTTGACAGCATTATTGATTGTAACTTGCTACTTAGTTAATAATCGTGTAAATTCATGCAAAATAAGTTAAGTAAAAAAAAAAAAAGTACCTGAGTTCGATTTAATAACAAAGAAATAATTTTTCTTACAAAGTACAAAAATTGTGCAGGATTAAAAGTTAAAACGAATGGCCAGTACATGGTAACAATTAAAAAAACATTGGTTAAAACAAAGAAGCTTTACAATCAAAACTTTAGTAAAATAGAGAAAGAAATATTTTTTTGCTGACATTAGTTTTACTAGTTTTAGACAAGACAAGTGGTATGACTGAAGTCGACATTAACTTGATGAAGGCAACATGATAAAATGTATATCCCCAAGGTATCATTTTAAGCAAAAAAATCTTAAAAGGAAAAAAAAAAAAAAAAAAAGCCACTTTTAAAATTTCAATAGAGAGGCAAAAGTAGCATTGCCAGCTTGATATTCAATGACATTGCAATGTCTCACTTGACTAACACTCTTTAGGTAAGCTCAAAGCCGGAGAAAGTTTTTGACTATATGCTTTTATCCAGCAATATTCAAGCGAAGCTTATTACAATTATGCAATTGCTTTTCTTTCTGATATTTGAAGAAATCCCATATACAGCCATGTGAACGTTGAAAATTACTTCAATTTACAACTGGATCTATCAGTAACATTACAGCGTAAAGTGAATTAAACTTGACCTATTTTGAAAAAAACCTAAAAAATGAATGTTGACAAAACTGAAGTTATTGAAAATTCAAGTGTCTGAGCCATAAAGTTTTTTTCTTCTGTTTAGCTTTACAAAATTTAAACTCATTATCCATAGGTGATGTACTTTCTACTTTCCCTCTCTATGAAGTTACATTCCTCCCAGCCTCATGTCTCTTAAGCATAAAGCAATGTTGAATCCCATCTAAAGAGAAAACACACCACCTTCACCATCAAGAGCAAGCCAGAGTTATCACATACAATACATAGTGAAATAGACGACTAAGCCCCTACAGTTCCTAAAGCTTAGCAATGATAATCCTTATCACACCGTCTTCCGTGAGTTCAAAACTGCACAGAGAGAGAAAGAAGTCAAACCTTCACTGAAGGTTTCAGCTAATTCACATCTGAGTAGAAATATGAAATTATTTCCATGGCATCCAGATATTCATTGCATCAGCAAAAACACTACAGTAAAAATAAGAGCAAAAATGACATTATAATATAAAAAATTGACTTTCATTCAACATGATTTTTGAAAGAGTCTGTATCCAGTGTATCTTCCACAGCCTGTGAGTACACCTCAGTCAGTGTCTACAAGGTCAAGGTTGATCTCACAACTTGGCCTGAGGCAGACGGGGAGGTGGGGTGACTGCTTTCTGCCAATATGACGCTCTCTCTAGGGTCTTGCTTCCTTGAAGCATTGCACTGTATAAATTTTTATAAATCTGTGGAGGGGAAAAAAAATTAAACACCCCGGCACTGTTTCTCAAATAGTAGATTCATACAAGATAAATAATATGCGAACAATTATTAAATGGTGTTAAATGTACATATATATGACAGGGAGATAAGACTTGGCTTTTACTTGCCATGCATTTAAATCTTAATCATGTTTGTGTTCCAAAAACAACACACGTACTCTTAAAAATAAGATTAAAAAAAGAATGCCCTCAGCATTCGAACTAAAAAAATGTGCTTATCAACTTTTTGGCAGGGTAAAATTGCATCATTCCAAAAAAACATTTCAAAGTTGACACCTGTCCCTCCATTCGCATGCAACTGAATTATTTCCAGCTACAAAATAATGTTTAAAAAAGCAACCAATATTGAGATTTAAGTCCTGTTTTTTTTGTTTCTTTTAATGTAAGAGTGTTTATCATTCAGTCAAGGACAGCACACAATACACTATGTAAAATATAGTGTTATACTATAGAAGGAAACTTAACCAAAGATTTCTGCTTTTTTATTCACTGTTGATTGCCTGAGTATTTTTTTCTCAATAGTCTTTTTTGTTTAAATAAAAAAGTTTTGTTTGTCACTAAGATTAAAAAAAAAAAATTAATAAAAAGAGAAAATTATTCATCACAACACTGAAGATTTGATACAATGGAGAGTAGCGAAGAAAATAAAAAACCAAAAATGTGCACCACCCACCTGACCGTCTGAAGAGCCTATAGGTGAGTTAAGGATGAAGTCTGGTGGAGCAATAGCATCAACAAGGGAGACAGCGTCTGGCTTGAGCTGCATACAGAGCTGTAGAATAGCCTCGTGGATAATGGCAGGTGCATCACCACCAGATATATACCCACCTGAAATACCAAGGAAAAAGACAATTTGTGCAAACCNCCCCCCCCCCCCCCCAAAAAAAAAATGTCAGATATTTCAGATGGTATCATGGAAGGAAAGCTATACTATTACCTGATAAACTCTGGGCAAGTCTGGGCAACATCTGATATATCTATACAGCGTAAGCATGACAACACTTGATTTTCCCGCGCATTTTTTTAAAGCAAATTTCCTTGCATTAAACAAGAGATTCATAAATTGAATTACTGATATTTTTAACATAATGTGTGCAACCCAAATGCTTTTAATGATGGACACGTTTGTACTGTACATATAACATCGTAATCATGCAATATTTCATTGAGCAATGGCTTGGAAAAACCAAAATCTGATTTTAAAAGGGCGGACATATAAACGTTCATAAAAGCCCATGCAGATCTAATTCCTGTCAATTTTTACCAGTTTTCAGTACAATGGAATCAAATTCACTTAAATAAGCCTACGATAAACTTTTAAATGTTTTGGAAGGTGTGAAACGTTTTTTTACATCTTATTTCTGAAGATGAGTAAGTCATGCTGTCTAAAACTATTTGTACTTTCCTAGATGTCAAGCTTGTCAGATCTTCTAATGTGTTTTGCTAGGGGAACAAAGTTCATCATAAGCTGCACTCTCCCACCTTGGTAAAGCGTGGCCAAGTGTTTCTCCATGCTCCAGAGACCGTAGAGAGCGGCCATTCTCCTAAGGACTGGCTGCAACTCCTTTGGTGTTTCTTCATCATCTTTCTCAATGCTCACTTTTACAAAACGATCAAGCACTGTATGCTGTAAATAAAAAAAAAAAAGGTCATAATCTATTTGAAGTTTTATGTAGCATATTTCTTATCAATTTTTAAATGTAAATTCTTGAATTCTTCTCCAAGCATAAAACAGATTATCAAATAATTTTTTAACAGTCATCTTTTAGTATATCCTTTAATCAAAGTTTGTTACTCGGTCACTCTGAGATTGAGATTCTTTTTAAAGTTTTCTTTTTTTTTAGAAAAAATTATCTTGCAGAATTGCAGTCGTTAAAAATTGAGAGGTTTTTGAAAATTAATAAAATGAGCAAAGCAGGTTCAACTTAAATGAATATTTATTTCTTATTGCCATATTATACTGACTTTGACTTCCTACAATAAATCATCTACATAGTCCAAATTAACAATAATTAGTGTTTTATTTCTATGGGCTACCGCAAACTTTTTTTTTTCTCTGAATAACATTAACTCCCATGAGAATACAAACTTCTCATTTCAAGCTAAGTGTCTTGACATGTTATATATATAGCCCTCTTTTTAAAGAAAATTATGTGCCCCATGCAACTCACAAAAGCTTGTGCTTTGAGTGTCATTGTACAGATCTTTTATATAATCTTGTGGATCAAAAGAATGTCTAGAGGATAATTTATTCCTATTGAATGTATGCGTTCCATACATTCTGGTCGTTTTGGTCCATGCACTTTGTAAATTATTTGCAAATTTTTCTCTCAATTAAACAATTACAATGTGTTTAACAGACAAAAATTAATAACTGAACAAACTTTTACAATATGTTTGAATCTAACATTGATACGCATGGATCCCAAGCAAATTAAACAAACAATGCACCAAAACTAAATCTTGTTGCCGAAACAAACAACAAAAAGGACACTGAAATAAAAAACACTTTGACTTATAGACGGCAAATGCACCTCAATATAAGCCATTGCTAGAGAGCGACAATAGTAGGCCTGACTGTCATTCCTTGCTGTGAAAGAGTCTTTCCCTTTGGACAGTTGCTCTGACAATCTCCGATGACTTTCAGTCAGAAGGTAACATACCAGCCATTTGTAAGCCTCAAGGGCCACTGAAATCAAATGAAGTATGAGAAATTATTTCATTAATTTTTTTTTTTACTTTATCAAATTGTTGAGGCAGGTGTGAATATATATATATATATATATATATATATATATATATATATATATTTTTTTTTTTTTTTTTTTTTAAAGACCTAAGAGGATTTTTTTTTCTTTATCTTTTAAGTATACCTATCTAAATTTTTTTTTTACAAAGGAAACACATTCCTCTTTAATTTTAATCCGCATAATCCATTCCTGACTGATGTGAGCTATTTGTGTAGCGGTCTCACAAAATGAGTCGTGTTGTGGGTCTGCATCACTGAGATCAACTCAAAATATTGAAGTAAAGACACAGACATTTCCAATGCTTTATGTATAGAAAGTCTATAGCATGTCTATACAAAGTTCTCCACATAGAGAGGTGAGTAGTTTTCACCCCTTTAGGAAATGGTTTTCATTGAAAGTCCATGCAACTCGACACATTTAATATTTTTTTTTCATCCAAAACTGGCAGCAGCTTAATGAATATCCTGAGTTGAAAAGGAATACAAGAGATTAATACATTTTTTGTTTAGAATATCGACAGCCATCATAGATGAGGGACACAGACCACAAGTAATTTACCCTCAGGATTCATACAATCTTGGATCGTTTTTGCTGTGAATTTTGACTTGAGTCGCCGTGGAAGATCAGAGAGTACATTGACTGATGCTGCCTCACTGGAGAGTTCTTTGCCTGTTTGGAAAAAGGATAAAATGCACAAATGGAAGTAGGAATAATCTTTATAAAAATATATAATAAAATATGTCATTTTCTCTTCCATAAAAATATTACCTCTACCAGGAAAGCAAAAATTGACACTAACATATTTAAAAACTCATTACAAGAAAACATGGAAAGGAAAAAAAAACCTTTCTCTTTTCTACAGTGGTTTATAAATAAATCCTGGCAAAGGATATGAGCATATATTCATTCTACATTAACATATAAATTATTTCGAATGAGGGCTATTACAATACATTAATAATTATTGGGAGGTCCTATACTGGTAAATTACTGAAGTCTTCAAGTACTTCACATTAAGATATCAGAACATTAAAAAAAATATTCACCTGCAAAAGCTTGCTCAGCAAAAGAGAGCAGATAATTGCTAGTCTGTTGAAGAATCACATTGTTATCTCCCTCATACGTGTTATTTGGATCATGGTCGTTACGAATGACTCCCAGCCGATTCACTGTTCAATTTCAGAAGAGACCAAAAAAATAAATAAATAAAAATAATCTCTATTTATATGATTTTCTTAGGCATCACAAATCAATATAAATAATTATTTTTTGAGATTGCAGAACAGTTTTTAGACAATTAATTGAAAAATGACCCTCTGAGTTTTAGTTGCCGAAAAAAAAAATCCTTCACTATCATGTATCCTGAAAATAAAGGCAAACAAACTTAAACATTTGCCATGTTCATGTTTTTTATCTCCTTGGATAAACTTGGAAAGGGCAGAGTATATATAAATAGAGATTATTTAGTCTATCCTTCACTGTCTTGCGACTCATTTGCCACATTTTTCACAACCTAAACGACCCATACCATGAAGAACTGGTGAAAATGCAAGCTTATTTATTATTACCTTGCATTTTAAAAGAATTCACCTGAAAGAGTTTTGGGGCAACAAAAAATATGCCTACTGATTTTTCATGATTAATCATGATGATGATCATCATCAAGCGTTTTTTTTTTAAGCGTTAGCAATCATAACCCTTCACAATATTTTTCTTCTTCTTTAATTTACAACCGTATACACAAATATTTTAGATTCAAAATGTGTGATTCTAACATTAATATTTTTACATACCATAAAAGGGAACTGATCTGAGTGATTACAAAAAGTATAATTAGAAAAAAAACAAAACAACAACAACAACAAAAAAAAGGGATATTTACTTAAGATAAATACTAATCATTTCCAATGAATTAGCTTTTTTCTTTTAACCTAATATTCAAAGTGACTTGTAGATTCTAAACATGATAACTGTACAAAAAAAGCTGCCTATTCGAAAAAAATGAGCTGCAATAGTTGAAGGCAATTATTTCAGTGTTTCACTAAGTTTTCAGTTGTAAAAGAAATATTCACTAGGACTAGGGTGGAGATTGGTTAGCTGCCTTTGAAAAAAAAGAAAAAACTTGTATATGCTTTTAAACCTGCAAGATGAAAGAGTGGTATTTGTCATAAGACCAGTCCTAAAGATTCTAGTGTCCCAAGTAAAAGTAAAACATTTGAGGAAAAAGGAACTTTTGAGGTTTTTTTTCCTGTTTAAAATGTTCTTTTCTTTTTTTTAAATTCCAATACAGAGGAGTCCATTCAAAGAACATTAATCTTAGATAATTATTCAACATACAAGCTTTAAGTGCTGTGCATGCTATTTCAATACTTCCGTAACTTAGGCCTTGCTTCAGTAATATATTACTAAATCAAAGGAAGCAGCTGGCATTTAAGGCCTTTTGATGATAGTTTTAATGCAAATTCCCGACAGAACTTGACTTCAATTTCTTCTTAGGAGATCCTGGATTTAGATTTTTCTTTCATCAATTATGCCAATGAGTTGAGGGCCCTAGACTATGGATGGCAACCAACCGCTGAAATATCCATGGCCGCCGCAGGCTTCTCTACACTCCTGTATGGCATCCCGAGCCAGCCAGCCAGCAAGAGGTTTGCTGGCACAGGATAGGGCGTGAATCTCTCTGCCAAAGTCAGCCTTGGGATCGGGCAAAGGAAGAAAAAGATGGAATTGAGAAAGATACATAAAAAAAAAAAAAAACCAAGGCAATGGAATTAAAGTAAAGACGGACAATGAGAAAGGAAGATGAGGTTAGGAGATGGATGAAAAAAATTAAGAGTGGGGGAGGGTGAAGGCAAACAGATAGAGATATAGGTGATGAGAGAATGCTATTCAGTATATGTCATAAAAGAGAAATAATGTTGTACCTGTATCTTTAAAACAGTCCAAATGGATCACAAATCACATTCAACTCACACACACACACACATATGTATATATCATAGTTTAAAACTCTTGTCATTGAAATTTAGAAGATGGAACTACAAACATTCAGAGCCAACATAGTTGCAGATGCTTCAAAAATACTTTAGGGTTTTTAAAGTATTTATAAAGAAGGACAAATGAACAAAAAAAATTCTGTATTGCTCAAACTTGCATTTTGCAGCACCTGAGTTGATACGACAATAACAAATTGTAAATTTCCCATAGGATGGGGAGAGGGGCAGGATGATGATAGGATGTGTTGATAGTTTCCTTACACACACCCAACAACACACTGTTCCAACTAAATTGTGATTTGCTGATTTTCTTTATTATTTTCTCTGGCATTTTATTAGCGTCCATCAATCCTAGAAGCGAGATTTCACTACAACTCTGACCACACACACACACACAGCAGCACAGGTCTGGTTCAAGCCTAGAATCTTGGAATATACAGTGCCCTTAATTATGAACATGCATTTCAGAATTACCCTTTCAATAGGTTATGTAACAATTGTTTTAAAAAGTCAAACCTGTTGTTGACTAGTATCTCCCATCATTGATCCAATCCTAAAGGCAACGTAGTTTCTGAAGAAAGACATGGCAAAATTTTCCAAGGCATAGGTTGCTGCAAGGTATGGGAAAAGACGCCATTGCTTTGGAGGAAACAAAAAAAAAAAATACATAGAATTTCTTAGTCTTTTATGCTTGTCAAGAAAATCAAAATGGTTGTTTCAAAATACAACATGACAAGCTGTAGAAGAATTCATCCCATAAAAAAAGAATACAGCTCTTAAAGCTTAATCATTTCAAACTTTAACAAAGTGTTTTGTGGTCAGGAAAACTCAACAATAACAACTTAATAGTGCTTAGACAGATAAAAATCCTAAATGTTTCATGCATTTCTCATAATACATCTTTGCTAGATGACGTTTCAGGTAAAGTTTTTTTTTAGGTCAAGAAGAATTTATTTCAAAGTAAAATAACTCCTGAATGACAGCAAAGCAGGTCTTTTTTCAAATCAAATCTTATTTTGTAAATTTAAAGTTCCTCCCCTTCTTGCTTAATCTCCTCCTATTCTTTCCTCCCCCCTACTCTCTCTCTGCCTCTACCCCCTTCTCCTCTATTATTGCTCCCCATCCACAACCTTCTTGTTTTTTTTTTTCTTTAATTGTCCCTCTTCCTCACCTGCAGTTGGTACTCTATGACAGGGATTTCATCTTTCCCTGGGCCAAATTGCCGCCTCACCGCCGAGTATCGTATAGCTATAGGCAGGCAAAGTTTCAAGTTTGCCACACACATCCCAGTGATGCCAACTCGCCCTCCCGAGAGGGCGCCAAGCGATGCACCAAACCTTTTGTTGGGATCCTGATTAGTTGGAGATAGACATTAATAAAAAAAAAAATGAGTAGCATTCTTATAAAAAGAGTCTAGTGGAAATCATTACCAATCCAAGTAAATTGAATTATTCTCAATAGGAAATAAAATATGACCAAGACCAACTTCCTTTACAAGCTTTCTAAGTCTTTATTTTTTTGTTATATCTTTAAAAGACAGGAGGCACTAGATAAAAGGATTCGGGAGGGTGTTGGGGATAAGAAAAAAAAAAGGCAGAAAAAGATGGACATCTGGGCGCAAAAAGTAAGAC
>BLXT01004027.1:338874-351688 GCA_019648995.1 Plakobranchus ocellatus | reverse complement strand
CCAGGGCAACATTTTCTGCAGCCCGCTCAGCCAAATGATTTTGAAGGCTAATAATTTCATCATTGGCAGCATTCAAAGTGGTCTCCAACTAGAGAAGAATGCAAACAAAATTCAGAGAAGAAGACGAGTTTTTCAATAGTATCAGGAGCCAAATAATGAAACAGGTGTAAGAAAGCCTACNNNNCCCCCCCCCCCCCCAAAAAAAAAAAACAAAACCAGCTTGCAGAAACAATTTTTTTTTTAGCCAATGTGAAAAACGAAAGATAAACCATACTGACATTCAGCATAGCGAGAATAAATTGTTCCATTAAAAGAGAAGAGGAAAAATTTTTTAAATACCTAAGCCAAAGCTGGCTTTTGAGAGCGGATTCTCCATTAAAACTCGCAAATAGCTATAATCAAAGTAAAAGTAACTGAGTCACTTTACCTCCGAGATGCGCTCATTGCTTTGTGTCAACAAGCCTTTCATTTTCTCATTGTCTGACAGAAGTTCTTGGTTCAGATATCTCACCACATCCAAATCAACCTCCTTTGACAGACAACTTTTTTTCAGACTCTCATTCTGGAGTAAAAAGAAACAAATAATTAACATCAATGAAGTAAAACCAAAAAAAAAAACCAACTAAAATTATTGTGTTAAGAGTTAAGAGATAACAAGATATAGGACAAAGTCCCAATTATTTATCCAAAAAAAGGCTAAGTGTATAATTGTGTATAGCACAGCATATTGTGAAATGAAAGAAAAAAAAAAGAGAGAAGAGAAAGCAAGATAACAGCAACACAAAAACATGTTTCACAACATGCAGAGTACAAGAATAAAAACACATCAACAGTGAGTAAAAAAGTAAAGTGGGTCCCACGCTTTTTCTAAGCATCGGGGAACCAGGAGTAGGGTCCTGGTTGTTCTTGGCATACAACATTATGAGGTAGTTTGCCATTGCTTTCCTCGCCGCCTTTACTTTTGCCGGATCTTAAGAGACCTAGCTACCCATTTAGTGTTGGGTGGACACAGGGGAGCAATGAAAAATTGACTTGGTCCCAATTAAAATTTTAATTTTACCCCCCTTCAACAGTGAGTAATTCATTACAAATCGCCCATTTTATCCATCACATTTTCCCAGTTACGTAAATTTATCATGTAAGAAAAGAATAGAACTACCATTAGCTTAAGACCTATTTAAACAAATTCTAATGCACAGTATTAAATAAAAATGTGTCACCCTAAAGGCTTCAACAGTAAAGCCTACAAGTATCATAAAAACACTGTTCGTGACAAAAAAGAAACAACAAAAAAAAAATCTTTAGACTTGAACCTCACCTCATTATTCAGTTGTTTGTTAGTCATAGCCAAACCATTGGCAGAGGCTTGCAAAACTGACACTGTTCTTTGTAGATGTTCCTTCAAATGAAAAAAGAAAAAAAAATGAGAACAATTTTTACAGCCATGTCAAAAATATAAATGAAAGAAAAAAATACATATACACAGAAAACTCAAGAAAAAGAGGCAATACAATATAACAATCCTTTGAATGCCACTGATTGCAGAAACTTTAGCCAGTTTTCCTCATTGCAAAACTTAAAAAAAAAAAGTTTTTGGCTATTTCAATGTTTTAAGATGTTTACAATGAAACTTTCAATTCATTTGCATGATCTTGAGATATACTTGCTCTATGCATCCTTTTCTGTCATTCTGATTCATTTTATTTTTGCCAGCTTTTGTGCAATTTTTTAAATTTCTCCACCCTCACACTGATACTGAAAGAAAAAAAAAATTTTTTTCTTTGCTTCACACCTATAAAAGGTTACAAAAATATGAACAATGACCAATGATTAATAAAAGCTCTTTCAAAAGAGGGTAAAATAAGAGATGAAAAAAAAAATTTAACGCAGAAGCATAAGTGTATTATATGATGTTTTCATCTTGCTCTGTTTTATCCAGACCATTTATATTTTCTAACTCTTATAATTGTAGACCAACCTGCAGTTCGAAAGACTTTCCGATCTCATCCATCAGTTGGGTGTATTCATTTTCTACAGCTTGAAGCTCTCTAATTTTTTGTTGGGCGGATTCAAATTGCTTTCTGTAGCTGTTTTCCTCAGCCTCTGTCTGAATCCGCTTCAGCTGAGAAGAGAAATTAGGCGACTTTTGAGGACAAAAAGTGCAAGGCCATGTTTCTCACACTACAATTTTAATTTTATCCCCTTTAGTCAGACCATAAGGTTGCTCTTTCTTTATTCTCTTTGGAAGAATGTTAATTTTTTAAAGACAAAACAATTTGATTTTCTGAGAAAGCTTTACAAAAAATTTAAAAAAATTATGTACTTTTTTGTAAAGTTGAACAAAGAGCAAGAGGTCTAACTTTGAGGAATAGAAAATACTCAGGTTGGTAAAATTTGATTGTATTGTAGATTCGGCCAAATGCAACGTACAATATTTAGTTTGATGCACAAGAGCTATCTTGCCTTGCCCTTTTCTTTCCCTCTCCTATCCTACACACTTATCTGGGCTGCCAACTTGCCCAAAATTCAGCAATGTCTAATACCTCAATCTAGATTTCTACCACTACCTTCATAGCCTGATCCTGACCAAGAATTTGTAAGAAATCTCAAACTTTTTCATATGACCCTTTGTCACGCAGAAAACAAAATTCCACATTTCATATAATGCATATATTTTTTAAAACATTATACATTTTTAAAGAAAGTTCATTGCTCTCACTAGTGTTAGGCAATGGAAGCCATCTGTGTTTTTTACTGCCTTGTAACAAAACAAATGTGGACCCAAGCCAGTAATTGGAGGCAAAGTCATCACCAACGCTGTTTGTGCTGAGAGTCTTAAAGACACACATTTGCAGAGGAAGGGTTCAAACAGTAAGGAAAATGCTTTTTAAAAGTTTGAACTATTTCAAGCCTGTAAAGTACACACTTTAAAAAAAAAAAAAAGAAACGAATTCAGGTAAGACTTCTACCTCTTCAGCAAAGTTTTGCTCTGCCTCTAGTCTCATCGTTTCAAGATCATAGCATTTTTTCTGGAGCTCAGAGGTGCTGTTCTGCAAGGTCTCCTCGGCATTCCAGCACTTCATCCGCTCTTCCAACACCAACTTTTCTTGATGATCCAGCTTCTGCTGACTATCCTCTAAGGATGCCTCCAGGTTTGATATTGTTGCTTCATGCTCTCCCTAGCAATAGACGATTGAATCTGCCTATAATATTCCATATTTTTTTGACACAAGAGTAAAACCTTCATGACAAATAATACAGTAGAATGTCCTTTATTTCATTCATCCTTCCTAAAGAGAGTTGTAATTGTTATTACAAATGCCATAACCACAACTAAATTTTCAATTTTGCCTTTGGTATGTTCCCACTAGAAGGCTATAATAACAAGTGATAAGCTTGTCAGGATATCGAGCTTTATATTTTTGGCACTAAAATACAAGATCTATTACTAATCTAATACAGTTTCACAGTTATTTCATTTCTTATTCAATATAACAATGAATCTTTATTCTTAATGTCCTGCACAGGTAAAAAATACTTGTAAATAAAGAGTGATACTAAATTAATAGGAAACATTTGTGCATGTTCATAGGCTTTAAATAATTCTAGCTTTTCTTAATACAAATGCATTGAAAATATCCTATGACTCATAAATAAATATTATCCAAAAGCACATTTAACTCTACTTTTTTTCCTCTGTCCCAGGAAATATGAAAAAAAAAGTCAAAATTTTCATAGGCTAAAAAAAAAACCGAAAAAAAAAAAATCTTTAGTCTTCTTACCATTGTCAGTTTGATGTTTCTTAAAGATGACTTCAATAGATTCTTCTCTCGCTCGGAAGCTTTGACCTCTTTCTCTAGTCTTTGATTTGACAACATGACTGTTTCAATCTGGTTTGCAACCACTCTTGGATGCTGACGTCTTACCTCTTCAGCAGTCAGTCTGCAATATATGCAAGAAACAAACACGACGAATAATTGATGAATACATAATTTTGCCATAAATTATTATCACCTGCATCGTACAAAAGGTCTACAGATATTTTTGGGGACCTGACTATGCTGTACAAAAAATTTACAATTAAAAAAAAATACAATTCAAGATTTCCTGTGACTAAACCTGCCTGAAGGTCACTGCAATAAAGCAATAGGTCATAAATTGTAAATGGGGATGATGCTGAAGCCCCCGCCTCCTTTTCTAAAAAAAAAAAAATGACACCATGACACTTATTCCACATTAAAAGAACCATAAAAAAAAAACACATGCGAGCCAATACCAAAAAGGTGCAAGTTACCTGGTGCCATGTTTGCCAAGTTTGAAAGGTGTCATAGATGAAGATGCATCTGCTGCCTCTACAACTGTCATTGTTTCCTGGCTGAGGCAATCAGGCACGGCAAGCACACCGCAATCCGTGGTAACGGTGTCTTCTGTTTCAGTGGACACATTCACATAATTTGTGGTGGAGCTAAGCACCGAAAACTCCTCTGTCCCCACACATTTATCAGTCATATGTGAGCCACCAAAACCCTGAGATTCCTGGTAGATGGTAGAGCTGGGCACCAAACATTCCTCTGTCCCCACACATTTATCAGTCATACGTGAGCCACCAAAACTCTGAGATTCCTGGTAGATGGTAGAGCTGGGCACCAAAGATTCCTCTGTCCCCACACATTTATCAGTCATATGTGAGCCACCAAAACTCTGAGACTCCTGTGCCTCAAGCGTTCTTTCTAAGGCAAGATATGCATGATCACCGTGTGAAAAAACATGTCTTGACGCTTCCCTCAAGTTATCTAGTCCTGCCGAAGTTTCACATAAGTTTTCCACACACTGCATTTCTTTGCAGTCTTTTGGTTCAAGGGGCAAAAGTGGACTGGAGTCTTTTAATCCATCAGCACTAGGTAAAACAATTTCAGCGCCAACATCGATTTCTTCAATATTGCAAAGCTTATTATGTAACACAGGCTCTGTCAAGCCAGAAGAGGTTTTCGGATTTGACTCTAAAGATGAGATGAAACTTGGTGCCGATCCTCTATGTTTTGGCTGGAAAAAGATAGAGAGATTCTAAAAGCAAAAACTCCTACAAAAACAAAAACACACACACACAATAGGATGGCTATTCAATCTGTATAAAATTATAAATATAGAAATAAAGAAAAACATGAAACAAAACTTGGTCTTATCTACATTGTTAATATTTCCCTCAAATAGAACAGTAGATATACAAGTAAAAATTTTTAAAATTTTTTTGTTATTGAAAAGTTAAAAAAAAAAAAAGAAAGAACAACTGTTGCTCTTACTCTTCTTGAATGTCCATCCTGTTGCCTTTTGGGTGTGCTCTGAGGATCAAACCTGGAAGAATTGCAAGAAAGTTGCTAACCAAGAGCAGAAATATTTCTAAGAATTCTAAAAATCCACTTACAGGTTAATCTCGTCAAAAAAAAAAAAAAATTAAAAAAAAAAGAATCTCATACTCTGCATGAGATAGAGGTACCAGGAGTTGCGTCCTGATTTTTTTCTTGGCATAACAATTGAGGTGGCTTGGCGTTGCTTTCACTTTTGCCGAGTGATACAAAATGGGTGCAAAGTGGATACAGGGAAGCAGACAAAATTTGTTTACTTGGACTGGGGATCAAACCGGCCACCTCTCTCATATCAAATGTGTCACCACTAACCTCATAACATAAAAAAAAAACACTCTCTGAATCACAACACTAGTAAAGACGTTTTGAAATATTTCTTTCAAGTCTTCTGCTCTTTTCATAACAAAAAAAAAAACAACTAGTCTGCATAAAATTTGAGAATTAAAAAATATGCATGCAGGTGAAAAACTAAAAAATCTGATGTACATTGATTCATTTGATTAAGAAAAAGAAGGGGTGAGTTAAAAACAAAGATGGAGAGAGTTAGACGTAGATAAAGAAGAGAAAAGAGAGAGAGTGAAAAAAAAACCAGAAAGCGAGGGGATGAAGGAGGAGGAAAAGAGACAGACAGACAAGCAGAAAGACAAATGACAGAAAAAACATACCTTAGGTTTGTGAAGTTCTGAACATCTAATAAAGGAGTTCTGGCACTTGATGTTTGCTTCAAAACCTTTTGAAATAAATCAATGATTTTGATGAGAACACTAACATCATTTTCTTAAAGAGAGATTATAATGGCAGGATTTTTGATTGTCAAGCATTAAGAAAAGAAGCTGACGTGAAATGAAACAGTTTACACAAGCCCTCTTGATGAATAAGAAAAATGAGAGGACAATTCTCTAAGGATGTAGAATTTTCCTTCTATTGGTTTTACACTCAAGACAGGATATCTTTTCTCATCACATGATTGCATTTTTACTTTCTTTTGATTAAATACATGTGTCAGTTTGTGATTATTTCATGTGTATTCCTCTAACTGTCCTGTAAATAAACTGTGGTTCAAAGACATCTGAACAAGTTATTGGCTGTCATTTTCCCAAAATTTTAAGTTGAAACACTAACAGCTGGCACAATAAAAGAAAAACAATCTTAGTTAAATACTTTCATAATAAAAAAAAAAAAATACAGACCTCGGAATGACGTTTCTTTGGAGGATCATTGTATATTTCCATTTTAATTCAGGTTTTCTGAAAAAAATGAAGAAAAACGTTGATTGTGTTGGTTGCTACAAATTACACTATATTTGAGACCAATTATAATGAGTTTGATAGGCCATTAAAACTTTTGACAAAATAAAAAAAAAAAGAAAAGATTTTTAAACCTGCTCTTACATGCTTTTTTTAAAAACAGGTTCAAATCCTTACATTCTGGCTCAGATTCAATGCAACTGTATTCAATTATCACCAATAGAAAGTTTGTGATGCACTTTCACATTATCAGTAATTTAAAGTTATACAACATGTAAATTTTGTGGACTGCTCTCAAGCCAAAATATCATTGAAATTGGAGTGTGAGAAAACAAGCATACCATGATGCAGTTTAAAGAATATCTTTCAACCCTAAGAACTCCCAAACAAGAAATGTTGAGCATACACAAAGATTTGTGATTTACATGAAGCTCATATAATGAATCTCATTGTAAACATCATGTCCAGAATTTATCTTTCCAATCAAAGACAGCAACAAAAACTTTTTGTTACAAATTTGAATCATATGTCTATTAGAATTAGAGCAAAATCAATTAGTTACAGATCCTGAGTTAAACTAGATGCATTAGCTTTGGTTCATTTAATCTTGCACATATACTCTCTAAATAGTCTAATTACAATTTAGTACAATCACTACACCTAGATCTAGTTGAATTCTTAATTTTTTATCGCTCATTATCCACAAATCTTTTCCTTTGACAACCTTTTGGAAGGCATATGATATGAAAATTATTTTTAGTTACTCATCCTTTTCCATTTTAATTGCTTTATTTCTTTGGAAAGCAGTCTAGCCTCCAAACCTTTGTTAGTGTGCACTGGAAGTCTGGCTGACATTTTCTGATAGTTTTTCATGTGGTGAAATAAAAGATGTTTCAATTGTCAAAAATCAGTATGGACAATTATTGACCATTCTTTGCCAGCATTACCATATTTTCAGCATTTTGTCCATGCCTTCTTTTTTTGGGAGAAGATAGTGGTGTGGCGATGCACTTTTACCCTTTTACGTTTTAAAGGTTGTAGATCTAGATCTAACATGGTAATCAACATTATAATAATTGCATTAAAGTGGTAAAACCTGGGGAGTTCATGCATTGTTTTCATCATATTAATCTATTGAAATTTTAACAGATCATGATCTGCATTAGATCAAGATTGATTGATTGGTAGATCTAATCCTTACCCTCTAAAAAACGATTTAAAACGCTGAGGAAATGAAGTGAATTTTACTTGATCAGGTTTGATTTAAAAATGAAACGCGAATGTGCAAAAAAACAAAATTTCTTGAGATCTCTCCAAATCGGACCTCATCAACTGAAAGACATCATTTCGACAGTATATAATACGTAGGCCTAAACAAAACCACCAGTAACCCTTTCAGACAGCAGATGGTAAGGATTATCGATTGATTTATATAGGTATAATATAGACCTTGATCCAGAGAAAATACTGATCTTGTATTCCACTTTACCTTTGTGGTTTGGAAGATAGACGATGGGATAGCCGGCGACGGAGTGGCTCGAGTTCTCTATAAAAGCCAGATCTTAAGCCAAGACTCTAGATCTAAATCATGAGTTCTGTTACCTAAAATGTATCTTGCATGCTCACTCTCATTTACATGATCAGTCGTGGGCTTGTGCAAGTTAACAAAATGTATTTTAAGCCCAGGAGCTAAGCTTTCATCTATTTCAATGTTGAGACAGTCGCTCTGTTGTGGGAAGATGAGGTTGTGTGATTGTTATGAAGTTCCATCACAAACTTCTGATTGGTCAATAGCTCTCATTCACTCCGTATTCAGCTTTTGGCTTTAAGACAGCCAAACTAACTTAACGTATACAGTACATGTACATACGTACGACTTGAACGGAAAAAAAAAAAAAAAAAGATGCAAATGTAATGCGTTTTCTGAAACCTAGGGTTTAGCCTCCCAAGTTGTACTTGAAAAACATAAAACGTACGGACGTTCAATTAAGTTATTCTTCTGTCGCCTATTTCTTTTAACTTTATTTGGAGAATAAAAAATGGCGTATTTATATTTTTAACGACATTAGCTTATGTTGTAAGCGAGTGGTGTGTACCTTTTACACAGAAAACTGTACTACTACTGCTACTACTACTACTACTACTACTACTACTACTACTACTACTACTACTACTGCTACTACTACTGCTACTACCACTGCTACTACTGCTGCGGCTGCTGCTGCTGCTGCTACTACTACTACTACTACTACTACTACTACTACTACTACTACTACTACTACTACTACTACTACTACTACTACTACTACCAAGAATAATTATAATAATGTAACAACAACAATAAGCAGTTGAATAAAAAACCGAAAAAAAAGAAAAGGAGAAGGAGGAGGAGGAGGAGATGATGATACAAGCGCTAAAACAGCAACGTGAGCAGCAATAACAGAAACAAAAAACTGTGAAAATAACATAAAAAATTATTTTTATGCCTCTTCATTTGCTAAAGATAAGGGGAAAAAACCCCATAAAAACATTTTAAAAAGGTGAGTATAATAAAAGACTGAACGACCGCTGTATACGGAAAGATAGTCCGAGTGTTGCTCATCATTTTATTTCGGTTGGACAAGAATTTGTTCAGTTCCTGCCTAGGCCTGTGCATAGCAAAACATAGCCTAGATCTTCCAGTGGCCAAGTGAACACAACTCTACTTTATATATCTAACAATAGGGCTACACAGAGGCGATCAATTCATTTAACTTGATATCTGACATTCTACTATGTAAAAGAAAACAAAACTGTTTATGCCACAATAAACGAGATCTAGATATCTATATTTGATTGACACATCAAATGCAAGGTAATTAAACATATCAGATCGATATTTTCTTTACATTTAGTCCCAGGTTTTTCCTTTTCATGACATGAATTTTTGTATTTCTGGTAGTTTCTTTGATGTGTTAGGCCTTTCCTAGCTACAAAAGAAAAAAAATGCGAGGATTGTATTTGATTTAAGTGGCTGCATTTACATTATGCTTTGGCAATGAGTTCTCTATTTCGACGGTAGCATTTATATGGTAGACAAATGTGAAAAGAGAAATTCAGAGGCCTGGTTTCAGAATCTAAAAAATTTTACATTTTTAGTTGTCGCTTTCATATCTAAAAATGTAGATTCTTATCTACCTGAACATGCACAAGACTGTAATTACATATATATATATATCTTCTATATATCCTGTCAATGCTTTTGGGCTACATTATTATTTGGAAAAGATCTAAAACCCAACCCAAGAGATCTAGATATCTATATCAAATTTTTTATTTCATTCTTTATTAAATGTGTTGTTGTTTTTTTTTTTTTCAGCTATAAAATCTGTAAAGCCTGGGTAGAATTTTATAGGTTTAGATCCTGGATCTGAGATTTTAGTAACACGTAAAAAAATACTGATGTACGAGTTGGAAATTTAACAAAAGACTGCTAAAATCAAACGGAAAAACATGGCGTCATGTTCAAACTCTAACAACAGAAGAGAGGACAACACAGTTGAGGTAAGTAGAGAAAAGGGTACATTACTTCCAGATATGCACACAAGAAAAAATATTGTTAGATGCTAATGGCTTGACTGCTTTCCAACTTGTCATATCCAAGGGACACCATTTTAAATCATTTCACTAAAGGGGACATATTTTCTTTGTATCACTTGAAAAAACATGGATTTATGGCAGCCATTCAACTAAAACACAGCAGCCATTGTATTTTGAAAGCATTGAGAGTTTCATTTTTTTCCAAAAGTTTAAAAGATTTTAGGCCTATCTGTTTATGGATAAATTTTAAAACATGTCCCAGATGTCTAATATTGCTTTCCTTTGGTCATAAATATTTTAATGGAATATTGCTTTGTGTGCATAATCGGAAAGTTCAACATTTTAATGTCTTGATATATAAAAAAAAGAATTTTGTTCACTTCAAGCAGTAATGGTTTTAAACTATAGTAGGCCAACATGGAAAGAACTTTCATTTAGGTTCTGGCAAAAAGTCATGAAAGGTCATGTCTCTGTCAGTGATGATAAACTTTTAAAGGGACTAAACATTTTCAGTAAAAGTCAAGAAGTAATCAGTTTTTTCTATGACTTTAAAAAGTCTTGATTCTGTTGTTTCTTTTAGTCCAAACTATGGAATATGCTTTTTCATAAATTTTATTTGTTAAACATAGTTGCATGAAAATAATCTGGCTTTGGACTATCTGCTCTGATGGAAAACAAAATTTCACTTGTTACATACAAGATTTGCCATTTGTGCAAAACTAAACCATGGTGAAAAATATTATGCATGCACAAATGAATCAATAAAGTAGCTTCCCAGATGTTACTGAAATAAGGCACAGCAGAAACATGAGGCATCGCTCTAGACTGAGTGATTGTGTGGCATATTTCCCAATTCTCAGATAAAAACCTCAAAGTGATATATTGCTCTTTTTTTTTTTTTTTTTTTTTTTTTTTTTTTTTTAGCAAAATTACACTTTCTGCCATAGCCTTAATTAAAAACTACAGTTTTAAGATTGAAGGGACTACAATCCCCTCTTTTTTTAAACAAAATAGAGGAACATGCTCCTAAACAAACATGAAATATTGTCAGTGAACACCCTTGGTATGAGTCTAATTTTTTGCCTGTCATATCTAATCCAATAATTTTGTCCTAATAACTCATAAACTTAAAAGAAAATAACAATTGATATATATTGAATTGTGTGGGAGCAAATTTAAGGGTAAATGTCTGTTCTTTTTTTTATTTTATTTTATTGCAAAATTACCTAAAATTTGAGTCAGACTCGGCTTATAGGCAACAAGTTATCATTGAGTAGGTGGCAATTTCTCAAAGCCAAGGCCCAAATTTTCCTAGCTCAGTAACGATTTCACGAGCCCACTTATAATCAAATGAAAGAGGCTTTCATGTGGATCACTGCTAAAGCATCAAAAGAGCTTGGCCTTTGGATATTAATGTTAAAAGACATCCTCATTTCAGTAATGCCTCCTATAGGATCACATCCATTCCTAACTCTCTCTTCCTTAGGGAATGATTTAGCTAAAACAAGGAATACAGTTCCTAAGGGTTTTTGGGATCCATTTGTTTTAGCTACAGCAAGATTTTTATTTTTATAACATTGTAATGCTATGCTTAAATAGGCATTAACCTCAAATTGATCAATTCCATAACAGCCCTTTCACATTTACTGTTAGATTTTTTCTTCAGATATCTATCTGTCCTCATTTTATTTATTACCTAAATGAAAGAAAAAAAAATATATATTTGAAGTAATATTGAAGCTTTATTTCAAGTAGGTCATAAAAAGCTTTAAAAAAAAAAACAAAAAAACTTGAAACATGCAGTTAGAATAAATCATTAAAATAGAATCTTGTTCAAGCATGGAAAGTGAAAACAAATTTGTGGAACTATTTCAGTTTTAATTGTCTCTCTCACACTAAAGCATACCAGGGTGGGAGACCCACAGATAGTCTGTGGGGAGACCATCTGTATTGATTCGGAATTCCATATAGCAAAAACAAAACAAAACAAAAAAAAACCGTCACAAAAAGAATCGAAGCTGCAAAACTTGTTTCAAAAAAATTTTTTCTTTTGAAAGAGCTTCAACACACTTGGTGATTTGCTGTAAAGTAATGTGAGTCCCTCGTGCAGGATGAACCTTGCGGTACTAAGAGGAGGGGCCTGATTTTTTTCTTGTCTTATGGCATTGTAGTGTAGCAATTTTCCACCTCCACTTCAATCGAATTGTAAGAATTGTAAAAATTTATTTTTATCAAAGAGATTTTAAATAACTTCATTAATCTGACTAGGATATAGACAAACAGCAGCATTATCTTTTTTTATGTAAAAGTTAAGATGTTCACACACTTAGACGTCTTCTTAATCTCTTTATTCTTTATATTCCTGTCGTTCACACTGTTTCTCCTGTAGATCCTTAAATCTAGCACTGTGGTCTGGGCTTACTGTGTGGATAATTTTTCTTTCTAATATACATGTAAAAATTGTTACAGAAAATCTTGTTGGTTGGCATTTTGTAACAAGACAGAATTTATTCCCCATATAGTTTTTCTGCCAAACAGGTTTTCAAGAAATACAATTTTAAAAAAAATATGTTCACTTCATAACACCTCTAGACTTAAAAAAAAATGGCCAGGGGGGGGGGGGGG
>BLXT01004027.1:292159-302989 GCA_019648995.1 Plakobranchus ocellatus | reverse complement strand
TCTCTCTCTCTCTCTCTCTCTCTCTCTCTCTCTCTCTCTCTTCTTTTTTTCCATCTTTCTCTTCCACTTAAGCTTTATCTTTTGCTGTCTCCTCCCCCTATTTCTCTTCCTATTTCTATCCATCCCTCCTCCCTGACCCCTCTCTCTCTCTCCCTCTCCCACTCTATGCCATATCTCTCTATCTCTTTCTGTCTTTCTCCCTTTTCTTTCTCTCTCTCTATCTCTTTCTTGTTACCTCTCTCTCCCTCTACTCTCCCTTTCTCTCTTTTTCCGTCGTCTATCTCTTTCCATCTTTTTCATTTCTCCCCCCCCACCTCTCTCTCTCTCTCTCTCTGTACATATACTGTCTTAAATATTATCTCAAAAAATAAATTGGTGATAGGGGGGAGTTTAAATTTCTTTATATGCAGGATAATCATAATTGGTCATATATTTTTTCATGGTTATCATAAAGAGATACTGCTTTTTCAAATCTTTGTGCTTGAGAAATTTTTATCCGTATAGCTTTAAATCTAAGTTTTTATTGCAGATCATAATAATGTATCTAAAACTTTGCCTGTGCAATTACATCAGTTGCTTAACCTTGTTCATGCGGATGTTATCATATACTATTCTGTCCTCAGCGTCTACTGATGCATATGTCTCGCTCTAACAGATCACAGGCAAGGAGGAACAATGTTTTAGGTAAAGAAATCATTTTTTTTGTTTGAAGAATCTGCTAATAATTTAATTTGCTTTATTTGCTTAATTTGCAGCTGTTTATGTAAACGAAATTATGAGATATGTTGGGTTTTTTTTCAATATATGCATACGCACGTATATTTTTAAGTTGGCCAAATTAAAAAAAAAAATGAAATGAGAAGTCACATTTTTAGCATAAGTATCTGTGATTTTTGGAACAGAACTTAACATGTTTAGTATTGATTTGATTTTCTTGTAGCATCTTATCAACATACTTTGTATTATATTTAAATGGGGCCAGACAAATAGAAACTTGCTAGATGAATATTTTGTGCGTGTGTTTTTGTTTATTTGTTTTTTTTACAACTGTATTGATCATATAAACACATATTGCGGGTTTTATAAACAACTTGATGATTAACGTTTAGAAGTAACATTGGGCCTGTAGGTTCACTGTCTGAAAACTTCTATTAAAAGTCCTCTGTGTTATCTAGTGTGTTCAGCTATATATTTCAACTCTTCACAACTTGCTCCTGACACCCTGATGAAAACCTGTCTCTAGGAAATGTGTTGAATGTCCTCTGTATTATCTATTTGACACCAGAGTGTCCAGCTATGTATTCCAGCTCTTCACAACCTGCTCCCGATACCCTGACCGAGGCGACCTGTGTGTCGGTGACAAGTGGAGCAACGGCTGCCCCTGTCTCAGCGGCGGCTCCACCTGTCAACACAAGCTCCAGCTCAACATCGGCGAGCGCCACGCGCCAGCACAGCAGGGACAATAATGCCGGGAGCAACAGGGACAACAACGCTGACATCCTAGTGGAGGACCTGGACAGTGATGAGATAAATGCAGGCGAAGGAGAGGATGAAGAAGACGAGGGCGGCCAGGCAGATGATGATGATGATGATGACGATGAGGCCGAGGATGAGAACCTGGATTCCAGTAGTGATTCTGAAGCATCCAATTCAGAGAGTGAGGTAGAAAAGTTGTTCAGGTCTCAAACCCTTCAAATCTAAGGGGTTTTGTAAACACTTTGTTCCCAATAAGAGATTCTCATCCTAACGATTCCGCAAAGTATTGCAAGTGGTAAAGCAGTTTTATCAGTTTTGAAGTTTGAAGAGGGAAAAATGCGCAAAAAGAATAGATCTTTATCTTTGTATGCAGCTTATAACATTGAAGACAAAAAGAAAAAACAAAAAACCAAAAAAAAACAAAAACACACTTGCATGTTGAAAATAAGGTTTTTTTTTGAGTGAAAATCTAAGCCTTAGCACTGCTAACAACCGGTTGCCAGCATCTACTACTATGTAATGTGTTTTTTCGCTTTCCATTGGTACTTATTGAAATCTAAAATTTTTAAACTAGATATACAGTATATTTGTACTGAAAATATGACTATCTCACTCAACAGAAAGCTCTTGTTCTGTTGGAGCCTCAGCCACACAGTGATGATGATCTTTTAGAAGTGCCTATAGACTCGCTGGTCCATGGCATTGACGTGATTCGCAACGATGAAAATGACATTGATGAGGAAACAATGTAAGTTCTTGAGCAATTTAAAAGTTAGAGGGCAATAATTTATCAAACTTAAAGCCTTCCTGCAGATGGCAGGGAAGCTGTCAGTGAAGTTATTGCAGTTGGGGTTTTGATGTGTGTCATGTTAAAGTCATAGATATGTTTAGTATGTAGGTCTCGCTATTCCACAGTCACATTGGAAGAATTGGATAGAGAATCCATCCTGAGATTTGCAGGGAGTCTACTGACACGGGTTCGAACCCCATCAACGATGCCCTGTCCTGACAGGGCCTGAAAGCCTGAGATCACCCTGTTGCGGAGAGCTGTACACAAAGACCAAACCGTAGCCACATAGAGAAAAAAAATGGGACCTTCGTGATTTAGCTTACTTTGAGTGTCTGATTTGATTTGAATAGTTGCATCTGAACAATCTTCTTTTTTATTTTTTGAAAAAGTGTAACGTCGTATATTCTGTAGGAAAATGTACACGAGAAGATAAAACTAGCTACACACCAGCTGTATTCATGACTAGCAGGATTTAACAATCATTGGAACAGAAAAATACAAAGTTCTCTCTCTCTATTCTATCTGAAACCATTTGCACTTTTATACGGGCTGATTTTAAATGTTGTCAAACAAAGCTTTTAACTTTATCTAAGTGATGTCCATATTAAGCTGAAACTCATTTTTGCATTTGCTTTTTAACCACTGAAGAGAAAGAAAGTGTATTTTGTGTCTAATGTCTTTCCTCTGTGGTGGAAAAAAAAAGGGAAAATTACATCCTCTGAAGAAAAAAAAGTTTGTTACGACTACAAAATCTTTCCTTTCTGGAAAAAAAACAAGTAAGGTAATATTTGATTTGGCTACCAGTATCACAGTAATAATAGCCTAAAAACATGGAACGAATGAATGAAGTTGATGCTCTACAAAGCATTTTTTTTTTTAAATCATTCATCCTTAGGTCTATGGACAATGATGTTGAGCATGCTTTCCGCTGGGTGGAAGGCAAGCGTAGAGGTGCTCGTGGAGGAGGTGGCAGTGGTGGCGCTGGTCCAATCTCTGCAGGAGCAGGGGCAGCCAGTGCAGCAGCAAGGGTGTGTGGACACTCCAACAATCTGTCTCAACCTCCATCAAGGTAAGGGCAGACTCTTGAACAGGCCTTGACTAGTCTGTGGAGAGATATGAGTGTTGCTGGCTTTCTTACAAACAATGCTACATTCAGATACAAAGTAAACTTTGTAGGCTTACAATCAATGCTACATTCAAATAGAAAGCAGTCTTTGTAGGCTTACAAACAATGCTGCATTCAGATACAAAGTAGACTCTGTAGGCTTACAAGCAATGCTACATTCAGATACAAAGCACACTTTGTAGGCTTACAGGCAATGCTACAGTCAGATACAAAGAAGACTTTGTAGGCTTACAAACAGTGCTACATTCAGATACAAAGTAGACTTTGTGGACTTGCCAACAATGCTATAGTCAGAGACAAAGTAGACTTTGCAGGATTACAAACATGCTACATTCAGATACAAAGTACACTTAGTAATTACAAACATAAAAGATGTATGGATTAAAAAAAAAAAAAAGAAAAAAAAAAAACCTCATTTTCTTTGTGCCTTCATATGTCTTGAGGCAGATGTTGCTATAAATTTTTTGAGAAAGGAGAGTTCTGATTTTTTTCTTTTTAAGTACTTTTTTCCAAAATAATTTAAAAAGTCCCATGCCTCAGCTTAGAATGGAGAGAACTCTGTCCAATTTTGACCGCTGTGGAGTTTTCAGCTTTTAAAACGGCAAAAAAAAAAAAAAATTTAACCTGCAGCTTCTTACTGAGTTGGGACTGTAATGGATATAGAGCTTTTCTTTATAGATTTCCTTTAAACATGCAGAACCAGGCAATCTCACCTAAATAGTATAAGATCTTGGTTTCACTTGAATAAGTTAGGGCAGTAACTAGTCTCGTTTTGTTATGTAACTACATTTCTTTTTTAACATGATACTAAAATAACAAATGGATTTGCTTCAGTCCAAGAGCAAAATTTGTTCCCTGAAACTGAATTAATAGATATCTAAAAACATTGTTTTTCCTTTCTTGTGCCTCTCTCCTGTCTAGCCAAAGAAAAGAAGAGGAGGCGTCTCTTCTGCAGTTCTTGGAGCAACACCATTCAAGCGATGCCAACTCCTGGTCGAATGCTTTGGCTCTACACATAAACAATACTTGTAAGGCTCTAAGGCTCCCGGAATTTTTTCAGTTTAATTAGCCAGCCTTTCGTTTTATTCATGCTTCAGTTGTTTCTTTTCCTTCCTTTTACTCTCTCTCAAAAAGGGGGGAAGGAGAGGAAGGGAGATAGTGGGAAGCAATCAGAGTGGCTTGCCTATCTAGTGGGTGTATGCGTGTTTGATCCCCAGTTCAGACCAACAAATTTAATCTTCTCTTTGTGTTTAGCCAGCACTACTTGGGTAGCTAGGTTTCTTAGCTCTCTGCAAAAATAGGGCCGGCAAGGAAAGTACGGATAAATTGCTTCTCTAACTTATACACCAAGATAAAATTGGTGTCCTGCTCTTGGTTTCCCTAAGCTTATTGTGAGTGACCAGTTTACTCTCTAAAATCATTGTAAGGTTTCGAATGCCTTGCTCTTAACACTGGAAAAAAAAATGAAGCCCTAGATAAAAGCATTATTCACAATCATGAACTAATGCGTTTGTGCAATTTAAATACAGGGGTAAGGGGGAATAAAAGGAATATATTTAAAGCTTTATGAGATGAGGGAACTAGTTGTGAACTGTGATGGTGAAATAACTTGGGCAAATTACAATGGAAAATATTTTGAAAAAAAGTCAATCTTTTCAATCAAAGAAAGCCCAAAAAATAAATGCAAGGAATGCTCTATGAGTCACCTTTTTCTGCAGCGATATATCAAAATAGTACTTTGGAAGAAGAACACAATCCAATTATATTGCTAAACATTGTTGGGTTTTTTTGTTTTGTTTTTTCCATATCTAATTCTTATTATGTGTATAATTATGCGCACTAGTCATGTTGCTGTTTTCTGCCTTTTCCAATAATTTGTCTATTTTTTGCATTATATTGAAAGGAAATTTTTTGTGTTCTTAAAATACTTTTCAGAAACAAATTTGACATGGATTTCACAGTCTCTATCACTTGAATTCTGATGGTGAAAACATACATGATATATCACTGCTTTGTAATTGTGATATATATCAAATGTTTTTTTGATGTTGTTGTATGTTTAGCCACTGGAAACAACATTCAGGATGGAAGCAGCATCAATACAGTGAACAACAGCAGCAGCGGTGATGGTATGGTTGGAATGGGCAGCACTAGTACTGCCTCGGCCAGCGCAGTCAGTAACAGTTCCGTGGCTCCCAACACCTCCTCGTCCAGTTTTAGTGTTCCCCCTCCCTGGGCTGCCAACTGGCTCGGGGAGCACTTGCGAGGCGACTCCAGCAAGCCTTTCAGCAACAACGACAAGAGTGTGATACCTAGAGATGAACATGCTACTCCATCTGGGGCGAGCGCAACTGGAGGCGCCTCCTCACGTGGAAGGTAAGCAATTATTTGATTACCATACAATGAAATAGGATACTTTGAAATGAACATTCTGCTCCAACCGGGATGAGCCAAACTGGAGATGCCTCGTCACATGGAGAGTAAGCACTTATTTGATAACAACATAACATAACAAAACAGGATACTCAGAGGTGAATATGTTTCTCCAAATAGAGTGACTGGCATTGAAAGTGGAGTTGCCCTTTTTTTCCCATTAGATTTGTAAGGGATGTGTCTTGCTCATGATACAAGGTATTGGCAATAATGGAGCTAGTACAGCAGTGTCTGAAAGCTACTGGGATTTCAGGGGCGGGTTCGAATTTCAGTTGCTTTCAGCCCCGCAGACACCACAGATGGTCATGAGATCATCAACTTTGGTGAGAAGAATTTATCGCACAAAATCAGAGATGTCCGAAGCTAAAGCTACATTTTATGGTTGTCTTTAAGAAATGAACTAAGGAAATTTGACTAGCCTGTGTATTTCCCCATCCAATCTGCAGCTCCCACCATGCAGCATCGTTCCTGCGCTACGTCTCCCCCATGCTAGTGTTTGATCATGATTCTGACACGAGAGGGCGGGAGACAGTCATGGCTAGCTCAGGATTAAGCTCGAGATCAGGGCTCAGCGGCTTGTCTGTGCCTGCCTCGGCTTCAGCTATTGGATCCATCAGCAACTATGGCTCACACAGCGCAAGTGGAGGTATGGCTGTGTAAAAAAAGATAAAAGCTATTACCTTTTGAGAAGCAGAAATGATGAAGAAAAAGGGGATGGATAGAAAAGGGGAGAAAGATAGAGAAAGCTTAGATTACCTTGTTGCAGGATGGCTACACACAAAGAAAAAAAAATTACTTCTGTGTGGGCAGCTTCGGTAAGCTTTCACCATACTTTATTGAGAAAAAAAAAAAAAATTGATAGATTAGATAGTCTTACTGTAGCTCAGTCAATCACATGATTATGTAGATTAAATGTGGATTCCACAAAAATCTAGCAAAGGCCTAAGCCTGTCAAAAAAAAAAAAAAAAATTTCTGTTGTCTATTTCTATACACAAGTCATATGATCTGTATTATCCCTAGCAGGAAACAGCTTAAGCACATTAGTGGATGAAGGGCGGCCATCGCCTGTGAATCTGGCCTCATCTTTGGACACTGAAGATCACCATGGGCCGACAGGGACCCGTAAATCTGCCGCTGGCAATGTTCTAGAGCATTTTCAGCAAAGGTGAGGAACATTATCAAATACTCTTTAAAATGTTGTAATACACAATACCTGCAAATTAAGAAAAGCTTGTTGAGGTATGGTTACTACAACGATTCTGTATCAACAGCTCAACAAATGTTTGACAATGTTTCTAGCGTATCGTGGCACAATGCCTTGCTCCTGAAATCTGACAAGTTTTGTGGGGTCGGGTTTAAAAAAAATTTTATTAAAAATATATTATAATCTTTTAATTTTTGGCCAATCGTGTGGTTATAACTTATTACTGAGATTTAGGTACTGAAATTATTTAGGCAAAGTCTTATAGCCTATAGAGTTTATAACTGTGTCGACTTAACCAAGTGCATTGCAGATGCTATTTTAGTCCCAGCATTGAACTGAGTGGTCTTGGTTCCAGACAGTCTCTGATTAAGACTGTTGTGATGATAATGATCTACTGATAGATCTAGAACATAACACTTAATCAGGTCTGTGTATCTGTGAGAAGCGGCTTCAAAATGGTGAAAAGGAAATTTCCTGATACGGAAGTTACAATTCTCAAGAGACGTGGCGTGTGTTTCAAAAAAAGAAAAGACAAAGAAATTCTATTTTATGTGGATAGACTAGGAGATTGTTATGTAAATCTGACATAAACAACAGCTAATTCCAATGGGTTAAATTTTAGATTGAGAAATAATATGGCTTTTGCCAAAACAAAAGGAAAAAAAAAATTGAACTTTTCAATTTGTTTGAAACAAACTATGAATGCTATAATTTTGTAAATATAAGTTGTAAGTCTAAACTTTCTTTTCATAACTGAACAAAGGATCTAATTAGAATAATGTTGTGGCCATTTCATTTAAAAAAAAAAATGTTTGATGAATAATATTTCCCTAACCCCCCCCCCCAATCAGTCAATCAGTTAGCTGCTACAACACCCTTATGTAAAGTACCATAAAATTCATTTGGAAGCTTAGCTTGTCTTTAAGTTTCTAGCAAATGTTTGCAGGTGAAGTGAATTTTTTAATTTTATTTCCCATCTTTGCAGATTCACAGAACTAGCAGCTTCCACGATGGCAGCAGCCAATGCTGCAGTTACAAATGAGTCTGAAGCTCGCAAATACAGATCAGGCAAGTGAGACGGGGAAATGTAAGAAAATTGGGTTTAAGTGAATAATACTGTGTTCCAGGGAATGAATTGAAGCTCCACTTCTATTGATGGCGAAATTCCAGAGCTTTATTGTTTTTGTAGCAGTCCACTAAAGTGAATCCAGTTGTTAATCTACTTGATGCACTTTATATGGGAAAACTAAATTAGAAGGGTAGGATTGACTCATTTCTCTGTGTATGTAAAATTGTGTGTGAGCACACTTCAGACTTTCTGTTCATAGACAAAGGAAATTTTTACTTCTTTTATTAAGCATTTTGACCAGAATTCACTCATATAGATCCGCAACACGTCTAATTTTGTGGGACTGCTCTACATTTCATCTTCTTAATGTCTAAAAATTGACATGGGGTTATTAAGGAGTTATCTAAGGAAAAAACTTTTTTTACTGCTGACATAGTTTAGTCTAATTTAAAATAGTTTCACTAGGCTTCTAAAAGTTCAGCTATTCGGAATATACTGAAAGTTGGCTATGACTCTCTGTGACTCTCTCAGATCTGCTTTACCTTTATTCGCATAGGTGTGTCAGTATCAACGGTCAAATTGGGTTTGATATTCTTCCACCCGAACATCTCATTAGTTTGTGTGTTTCACTGAACAGGAAAAAAGCTGAAGCATTCTGGTTTGTCCAGCAACCATCACAGCCATCACCTCCACCACCACCACCACAGCCACCAGCCACTGCTGCTTGAGCCGCACCCTCCGCCTGCGCCGCCAGTAGACAGGCCTGGCATTGCTAGCGGCAACAACACTACTGGCACAAGCAGCTCCGAGAGAAGTCTGGACCTCACTGGCTCCCAACACTCTCATGCAAACAGCAGGCTCAGCAACATTTCCGAGAGCAACATTTCTGGTAAGGCCATTTTAGCCTCTCGCTAGGCTTGAAAATGCTTTGTGGAACACGTTTGTCACGAACAGCTCAGTACTGTTCAGTTTATAGATGAAGACGAGCACTGCTTATGATAATGGGTTCTTTTGAATAGACTAAAGTACAGAAATCACATAAGATCTTGCTGAAAATGACCAAAATATTTATTAATTTGAATAAGAAACAGTTTCAGAACAGCAATTTAATTACTACAATTATTTAGACATACAAGCTCTCAAACATCAGTGATTTTCTCTCAGTGGTCTATGCAAGCTCTCTCCAACACACCCCACAACCATTCTTATAAACCACGGTCCGCAGCTTCTAGAAAGTGCTGGTTATACTATGTATTGGGGGCAAACACAGCCTGTCAACGGCTACACACAACATAAACAACAACAACAGTAAATAACTTAATCACATCGACTGCACGAGAGGTTCACACAATTAAAAGGCAGAACACCGGGGATAGGCGACAGAAAAAACTATATTATCATAATCGGATAATTATAAAAAGAAGTAGGCAAGTCACATAAAGAAGAAGACAGTTAGATACGAGGTGGCCAATACAAATGTCCACGCATGCAGGTGCGACAATACAAAGTAACCTGCTAAGCGTTACGAGATAGAGCTGTTACACAATTAAATAAAGTAAATACAGATTAATCCACCCCCGAGGAAAACTCTTCCCGAAAGCTACTTCATAGATCAATAAGAAACTTATACAACCCCCACTCTAATCACTCGCACATTCACACGCCTCTAACTACTTAATCCAAAGACGATCCTTGTCCGTAGAAGCTTGTTGCGAGCAGTAGGGTAAATCCCGAATGTTCAGGGAATGTTCATATATTTATGTCCTTAGCTCAGACACGAGCAATGTTAGTTAATCCACGTAGAAGAAGAAATCATCTCATAAATATACAGTCATAGTACTTAAATCCACTGTCACTCAAACATCATATACTTGAAAGTTCTTGGTCTCTAGCCCTTAGGTGAGGGAAGTTAGTACAATGATAATCATGAATATATTCGATAGCACCATTTCACAGGAGAAACATTAATTCGCAGACCTGCGCCATCTTGCGCCAGCAGTCTGGGTAGGCACACAGCCTCGAGCAAAATACAAGTTCAATCGCCGCTTCTCTGCGGTAATAAATGGTATGCACGCAAATACAAAGGGACGTATAAAAATTTAAAGTAAATCTCCTGCAGTCTGACAAATCAGCTACAACTTGCAGCCAGGACTGTCCATGACTGTTTAGTACAAAGAATAGAACAAGAGTGCCCCATTGCTCCAGAGATCCCGCCAATGTGTAGCTCCGTACAAAACTTGCCGTTGTCACGTGGCCTAACCAACCAATCAGAACACACACAGACACCAAATTAATGACGTAAAACACAACCACACTCCCGCTACACTAAATACCCAGCTATGCTCAGCTAAAATCAAAACATAACTACGCCAGTCCCAACACGATGCATAGGCTAATCAAAACAACCTAGTAAAAGCCATGCATTCTAAACACTCAGAGCAACTATTAGTCACAAGGTTTATGATTGAAATGGGTCTAGCGATTGATCTACAGCCCTCTCTATGTATTTCTAAAGCAAAAGTTATTTCTGTGGCTAAATTTTACCACCCCCTCTCTTTTTTTTTCCTTTAAGCAGCTAAATCAAATTTATTTTGCTGGACTTAAACTTATTATTTCCCTTTCCTTTGAACTTGTTTGTGGGAAAAATTCCTAAAATTGCACTTTTTTCTTTTCTTTCCTTTTTTTAATGTTGGTGTTGACAATTGTTAAAAAGAAAATTTCCATAAGCCAA
>BLXT01004027.1:273408-290701 GCA_019648995.1 Plakobranchus ocellatus | reverse complement strand
GAGAGAGAGAGAGAGAGAGAGAGGCAGGCAGATGAGTGGCCAGACAATGGAACAAACAGACAGACAAGATAGCAGAAAGTCAGACAGGCAGTCTGAAAACAAAATTCTTTAGAAAATTGTGAGTGAATTTCATGACATCCTTTTTGTGACTGTGCATTTGAGATAATTGATTATTTCTTTCCCTTATTTTTTTTTCAAAAACTTAGTTTTATCATCTCATTTCTAACTCCCAATATTTTCTTTTTCTTTCAAATGTTTCACAGATCTCGAGGTGAACTTTGATGACCTGATGGAGTTGGAGGAACGAGACATTGACAGCTCGGACTGTGCATCATCACCCCCGATACCCCAGTGTTTTCTGTAGGTGGCTCTGGCTGGGCTATGTCCCCCTTTATTCCCCTGTCCTTTCACTGTATCTACCTCACTGTAACTAATTTAAAGAGATTTAAAGTATCATAATCAAACTGTGGAGCTTTGGATCAGTATATGTTAAGAATTCATCTCTCTCCTATGCAAGAAATGGCACTGTTAGATTTGTTGCATATTTTTATGGCATTGAAGAGATTTTTTTTTTACACCCTGATTTCACATCATATCTTTGCCAACTGATTGTGAGGAAACGCTGTAAGATCAACTTAAATATTCTTCATTTGAGCTTTCCTTTTTTACCCTTATACCCTTTTTAGTTGATAAAATTCCAATATAAAAATAAATTTATTGTCACTGTAAAAAAAAAAATTAGAAGCAGGAGAAATTAATGGCAAATACACATTTTGACTCTTGGTGAAATAAAAATGGTAAAATAATTTCTTAAGGTGAGTAAAATTTTGCTTGTTTTGTTTTGTTTTTTCTTAAATACCACTTTTTACACTTTTTATCACAAGATTATTTCCATTTCTCTCTTTTTTTTTTTTTAAAAGATACCACTTTTTAATGACATAATTATTTCAGGAGAGCTGAACCAGACTCGGACAGAAGGTCGAGAAAGAAAGAATCTAAAGAGAGGGAAAAAGTCGTGAAGCGAGGTCTGCCAATCAGTTCTGCTACGTCAAGAAAAGACACAACCCACAACAGTAAGTGTTAGTGTTTTCACAGGCAAGATTCTCCCCTTTGCTGTCTTTTTGCTCAACATAATTTGCAGTAGATAAGGGTGAAATGTATTTATGATGAAGCTGTTGCACTTGCTTCCAGCTGGAGAAAAAAAAATACTGGCAAAGTTAAAGATTGATCGTTAAGGAAATAACGGTGTTGAAGTTTTTTTATTTCAAATTCTGAAGAGAGGTTTTGTATTGGCAGGGAGAAACAGAATGGGTGATAAACATGCAAATGCTTCTTCTAGTTTCAAAGGAAATTTAATAAAAAAGAAAAATAAGAGGCAACATTTAAAAAATATCTTACAAATTTTGACGAAAAATATATATATTGCAAATTATAACCTATTGCTTCAATAGGATGATGTATAATCAGATGCATTATCATAATCTATTGCTTCAATAGGATGATGTATTATAATCAGATGCATTATCATAACCTATTGCTTCAATAGGATGATGTGTAATCAGATGCATTATCATAACATTCAAATTGCACTGTTGTGATTAGGTCCACAGTGTTTGAGAAACGTGGAATATATTGCAAAGCTTGACCTATTGCTTTTTAAACTGAATGCGCAGTCAGGTGAATTTCGAGAATATAAAATGTACTGCTGTTGATAGTTCTGTGTTTGAGCTACTTTAAAAACAAATTGGCCTCTGGTTGTTTTTGATTTGACCAGATCTGCAGACGTGGTCGTTTAACTTCCTGAAACATAACAAGGAGGATAAGAAGGACAAAGACAAGATTCCGTCTGTTGCTATACCTATGTCAAACAGCAGCAGCAGCAGCAGTGGCAGTAGTGGTAGCAACAACAACAATGCTGCAACAAGCCTGAATTCGTGCGTCACCACAGGCAGTGGAGAGGCTACAGGAGGTAAATAATCTTCCTAGCGTTTTGCTGTTTTTTTTTCTTTTTCCTTTTTACCATTCAGGGAAAAAACGAATGCTTGCGCATCGTTTATACAAACTCCATTCCTTGCATGTAAACAATTATTACACCTTAAATTATGTGGGGATTAAACTAAGCTTGAGCTATGTGAAATAGTTTGAGTTTCAGAAATGTTGTAAATTGTGGATCGGGTTTTTAAAGGTTGCAAGCAGTCTCATGCACCCAATAGATGTCAACAACGTTATATAGATACCTTTATTTCAGGAGCCTTACATTTTATATTTTCCTGAAGATAAAACCTATTTTTTTTGGGTTACTTGAGAT
This sequence comes from Plakobranchus ocellatus, assembly GCA_019648995.1. Taxonomy (NCBI): domain Eukaryota; kingdom Metazoa; phylum Mollusca; class Gastropoda; family Plakobranchidae; genus Plakobranchus; species Plakobranchus ocellatus. The sequence goes on along the minus strand of BLXT01004027.1, from coordinate 288,393 downwards.
CTTCAAAAAGGAAAAAAAAAAGAAAAACTTTACATGAGAAATAAAGTTGACATTTCAAAATGTGAACCATTCATTACAATGGCAAGATATGTTTTGCTTTGTTCCCTGTTTCAACCAGCACTAACAAGCCAACCATTTTTATCACTGTCGTTTGTTTGTAGCCACAGGTGGGGCTGACCTTGGAGATGTTTGCAGGCTTGAGCAGCTTTCGGCACCACCTGGTGGTAGCAGTGGTAGCATGCCCATCAACAACATTGGCGGGGTTTACACTGACGGCAACACCACCATCAACAACATCTCCTTGTCCTCATCCTCCGGCACTGTGGAAAAGACCAGCGCCAGCAGCAACTTGCTGGCAGACTGCGTTGCAGGGAGCAGTGGTGGTCAGTCAAGTAATGCCAGAGACAGGTGAGATTTGGGTTGGAGAGCTTGCTGAAAGTTGCAGGTTTAATCATCCTTTGGATGTATATACAAAACAAATATGTGTAGCAGTCCCACAAATTGAGAAGCTCTGCACGCCTTTCACAGAAAACAACTGCAGAAGATTTTAGACACATCATTATTACAAACTACTCCCTGTCCTACAAATGCAATAAATGCCTGTTATTATTATCATTTTTTTTTAACAACTGCAATCACATTAATTTATCAAGGTTATATTGAAAAAGGTTATTGTAATGTTATGTAATGATTGCATCATTTTATCAAGGTTATACCCAAAAGGTTATTGTCATGTAATTGTAATGTGTAATGTTATTATAATGCAGTCTACAATTTTGCTTTTCAGGTCTGACAACTCCAGTGATCATTCTGCCATATGAGGATGAGCCAACATGAAAGGAGATTAAAAAAAAAAAAAGGTGGACTGCGTACAAAAGACCCAAGTGTCTCTTTTCTGAATGACTTGATATTATGAGTATAAATGAAAAGAGAGTTAATTTTTTTTTTTTTGAACCATGTTTGGAGTTCAATGTTTCTTAAACGTGAATAAAATTGCTTTATTTTTGTACTGTCTCAATTCATTTCAAGAGAAAAACGTAGAAGGTTGATCAAAAACAGCAGCAATAATTATGGCAAAAACTAACATAACAAATTTTTCTGTGATCAAGGTCTCTAAAACATAATGGGCTTAAAAAAAAAAAGTTATTATTTAGATGTAACGGGCCCTTTGTCGTATTGTGTGGAAGGAAGAGAGAGCAAGGTTGAAGGCAGTTCACACAATCTTGCTATAATGAAATGGGAAGCATCTGACATGCCCATGTATTCTCACACTGACACACACATACAAACATTCACAATAATCAGAAACTTTATTTTGCTTGGGACTTGCCATGATATCTTAAAAAAAAAATGTAATGCATAAATTTTATGCAAGCCAATGAAATGTTTTATTATTCTTGTTGTTTCCTGTCATAAAACAACCTCACCATCAAAAACACTTACTTCTGTCTCACAATTTTCCATAGTAACTTCTGTCCAGTTTTTCCCCTCCTTCCTGTACCTGCCCTTAATTTGAAAGATTCCAGCAATTTCCTAAAGCCATACCAATACAATGGGGAACGAAGAGCTTTCATGAATCATCCTGGTTTTCATCTTCAAGAGACTGTCATAACTTGTTATAGCTAGCAGAATAAATAATCATCTGCTCAGTGTCACGGAAACCGTATTTTCAATTGTCTCTTACATAACATTTCATCATCTGAACCCTCTTGAAAAAGATAATGCATGCAAAAGACTTAAGCCATGATCATAAGACCATCTAGAGACCAACTCTTATGGATTGGAAGTTGGAAATAGTAGTTTGAGAAAGACACGGATGAAAATTTAGATTTGCAGTACGCATTTTCCTTTTTCTGGAGAAAAAAATAGTTCTATATTGAGACATTACAGTCAGTCTCGGATATCCGGTATCGCTATCATATGTAATGCTTTTGAGAAATCATCTTGTTATTTCCTTCTTTCCATTACTTTTCCCACACTGCAACCCCAAAATCTTAGCACAGAGTTTCTATATGTCTTATCTAGTGACCATGATTGCAGTGCGTTATAAATGCATGTTCAAACCGCATCTCACATAATGAAAATACGAGAGCTTACATTGGTTAATTTCTTCCTTTTCCTCCATCATAATTTGTTCAAAATTGATTCCTTTGAAATTATGATGTGAGATTTCTTGAAAGGATTACATTATTTTCTTAAGATGTGCCTATAGATTTCAAAATTAAAATATAATGCTTTCATTTGGGAAATCTTTGTTGTACAGTGGAATTTGGTATTGATGACAACTTTTGTTCTTATCCTAACATACTGTTATGGCAACAGTTGTCGTTAGTTTCTTAAAATTTTAGATGCTTTTTGCTTATTTTGTTCTTTAAACGGCAAGATTTCGTTATCATTATTACCGAGGGAAGCAGTTTCAATATTCGTTTTTTCAAGTGTAATTTTATAGCTTATCTAAAGAGAAAAACGGGGCTTTTCAAATCTGATGTTATAGCAATAGCTGTGATTATTCAAGCTGTCCTTAAAAATGGGTGCTGCTGTAATGATATGCCTCAGAGAAAGAGTTTAAAAGAGTGGTATGGAATCTCTTGTATTCTGCAACATTCCTCAGGGCACAAACTGATTGGGGAAATGAAGGGAATTGGACGATTGCAGGCATTTGTATCCAATGTAATCTTTAGTGAATGTATATATGTGTGCTGGGTTTTTTTTCTTCCTTGAATAAGAAAAGGAAAGCTTATCTTTTTTTTTTTAAATACAGAGATAATGTTAGTCTAAATATTCTTAGTCCAAATAAACTTCATGATTCAAACTTCCTGGAAAAGGATCAAAACTTTGGAATCTTTCTTCAATCTGTAAATTTTTTTTTTTTTTTTAATTGTCAAGTGAGTTATAAATAGAATACCTGGATTTCAGTGTCTCTATCTGGATATTTCCTATGTTGTCTATCAAAAGCGCTAATTTCAACTTGGTACTGATGACATGCGTGACTTGTTTCCTCTATTTTTTTGCTACATAGTTACAGGATAGTTGTGAACTAGAGGATAAGGTGGAAGAAATGGTTGGTTTTTAATGTCTGCGGTAGAACTGGCTTTGAGATAAGAGAGTGGAGTCACATTCAGCTCAGATTATGGGCTTAGGTTAACAAAGCCAGTAAGGAGAAAAAAAAAATCCTCTTTTCTTGAGAACTTTAACGTGGCCATGAGGATTGATCGATTTCACCTTGGCTTTGAGATATCCATCTAATGAATTCTTTGTTTTGATGAATCATTTAATTTTTATCATTTTGTTTATACGTTTCCTTGTGTTTCTTGACTTTTTTTATGAAAAAAAAAATTATGAGATTTCCATAACACATTATTTTCTGTGTTATGCAAGCTTATGTTGGTAATTATGAAATGTGATCCTTACATGCTGTGTTATGTTTATTACGTTCCTAGAGCGAGTTGTGTGCTGATGTTTACATTCAAGTGTGCTTGAGTAGCAAGATGTAATAACTGTCCTGAGTTGTGGTTTTCAATCATTGTTTTTGAAAGAGAATAAAACCAGAATGTTTTTTCCTAAACAACAAGTGCAGTATGCTTTTTTATTTTTATCAAAAACTACAAATGCAGTAGACTTGTTTGTGTTTCCAAAACTACAAGTGTAGTATACTTTTCTGTTTGTATTGAAAATCAGAAATGCAGATTGCTTATTTTCGGTTTTAAAAACTGGAAGTGCAGTAGGCTTTTTTTGTTTGTATAAAAAATTACAAATGCAGCATGGGTCCAAAATTCGCATACATAAATTTTCATTTACACAAACATTTTTTAAACCAAAATGAAACAATGGTTAAACCGAAAAGAATATTTTGGCCAGAATGCTACATACTTTTTATGTTCCTTCACACCCTTATAAATGTAACTAAAGTGAAAGCTGTGGTCCATAAATCTAAGTTTAAAAGGATCCCACGGTACATTAACCTCCCTAAAACCGTATTCATAATTCTCGTCGACTCAGAAACAAAATATTGAAAAAATTCAGTTTAAAAAATAAAAATCATTGTACAATTGAATTATTTACTAATGTAAAAAAAATATATTAGCAGACAAAAACTGCTGGGCCAGTAAAAATTGGACTTTTATTATTAATAAGGTCAACTTCAAGGATAGATATATAATAATAAGAATATAAATCATGTCAACTCCAAACATAACAATAATACTCTCTGATTTTTTTAATAGATAATGATAAATGATAAATGAAAAACCAACGGCAAACAATAATACAGGGGAAAAGGAATTCAAATCAAAACATGATTTCAAGTATCCCAAAAAGAGCCTTGTATCATAAACAAGAGCCCTAAAACGATCTGCCTATATGTAGTGGTAAACTCTAATGACTTGTTGCAATAACCATTTCAATAATATGGAAAACACCATCGCTTTATTTCTTTGTCTTTTTTCTTTTCATAAAAGAAATTGATCACTTCTATGGACATTTTAGTCAGAAGCATTTTGACATGTTCTTAAGTAAGAAATTTATGCAATTAAAATATGACTGTGTTAATAAAAACCATAGTACAAAAAATGTTTTACAGTCACCCATTTGATCTTCGGGAATTATAAAAAAACCCAAAAAAACTCAAATTTCTATTGAACAAAAGAAACACGACAAACAAAACAAAACAACAACAACAAAAAAATATTGCCTTCTTCACTAGCTCAGCACTAGACAGAGACGTAAAAGACAGCCTTCAATTAAGTTTTATATTGAAGCGTGCAGTTATGACTTTTAAAACTCTGAAGAGATCAAACTGAAACAAATTCTCTGAGTGAGTGAGACTGAGTATCTACACAAAAGGGAAACTCAAAATGTAATAAAAACAAAGAGGGAGACCATATGCTTTCAAAACCGATGTTCAAGTCTCCGGTATCGTACAGAGGGAAGAAAAAAAATCAACAGCTTGTAATTGCATAAAAATTGGAAAGATTGTCAATAAAGCCACAAGATAAAAAGATTATGAAAAAGGCCACTAATAATAATTTTAAAAAAAATATATCTGATGGTCAAAGGAGAGAGTGCATAACTTTGTCTGAGATCAGTCAAAATATGTCGCAAGTGGCATTTACAAAAATTCTAAGACATTGAAAAAGAGTCTAATACTGCATTCTGTGAGTTTAATAAGGATGCAAAACTTATAAATACAAACAATTGCTTAAAGTATTTTAAAAAGTGGATTAAGAAAAAAAAAGAAAAATCATTTTTTCCAAAGTGCTGTGTACGACATCTGAGTAATTGGTCTTGGAGAAATAATAACAATAGTTATTAAAAAGAGGCTTACAGATGTATGTACATTGTTCAAACTCGCAGATTAAGAACCAAAAAAATGCACAAACACACACACACACCTTCCTTTCAAATTGATAAATTGTTTTTATAAAATGAGAGTTGATTTGCCAGAACAAAATGTGTCAAATCAAACTTTATTCAAAAATCAGAAATACGAATTCTTCAAACAGTTCCTCAACTATGTAATTTTGTAAAGCTGTCAGATTTCAACGGTAACCTTACCAATTGTACCTCTGCAACGTAATAAAATAATTATGAATCGCAACAAACTTCAACAGCTATTTTATATCGTAGATATGTACCCTGAAGTAACACTGCTGGCAACCTTTTTTTTTCCTTCATCAAAGTTTAAGAAAGAACTTTAAAAGTTAAAAGTATCTATTAAAATAATAATAATAAAAAACATGGCTGCAGCTTTGATCCCATAACTCAACTGCTACAAAGCATTGTTTGCCCAGTTATACTAACGAGGGTGAGGAAAATTTTTTCATTTTTCATTGCAGGAGCTGCAGAAAAAATTCATTAACTCAAGATCTGACAAACAGCAATAAGCTACCTGCATCAGCAGTCAAAATTTTCCAACCAGGGAAAGAATAACACAAGATTGTATTTTATGGTGCACATTCAATAATACCCTACAAAGACCTTTACAATCAGCAACTGAGAGTTGTGGCATTATGAAAAGTTTACACATCAGATGGTAACAATTATATAAAACACTTTAACTTTTTCAGGACGCCGACCCCCTTTCAACAAAATGAACAAAATGCAGTTTAGGACGCTGAGCTACACTGCGGTTACCTCAGAGTTCCTCATTCTTATATGATGATTTTATACAAATTTTCAAGAAACGCAAAAATTAGTGCGTCTGCAGGGAATAGAGAGTGTCCACCCATTGCGTCTATAGGGAATTTTAATGATCTGAATGGTGCATACTGAAAAGGTTAATATCTAGATAACAAGAGCCATAACAAAGTCAATATAGTAATTTCTTTTTTTCTTTTTTTTTTAAATTCAACACATTTGCTCAATCTTGATTGTAGGATTCTTACATAAAAACAATCATTTTTTTTTTTTACATTAAATTTTAAAATACCAGAAATCACAAAAACGATTGGCTGACTAAGATTCAATACAAATTACTGTTTTATCGCATCTGTAATAATTTTAGAATTTCCTGTTATAGAACCTTCAGTCTAAGCACCAAGTTTTGCTTTATAATGGCAGATAGAAAAAAATAATTGCATTAATCTTAGATTCAGTTCAAGATAGTAATCAGTTTCTTTGGTCAATATCTTTCAGATACATTCAGGATATATTCAGTTGATAAATGTCTTATGACGGAACGTAACGCTTGTATTTTGCTCTAAACGCATTCCCTAATACAAGAATGATTTTCTACAATACAGGACAGCAAGCCTCTAGATCATTACCAATCACACTTTTATGTAATTCAATGGCGACATATCGACTGCTGCCTTAAAACAATAATTGCCAGGAATGTCAGAAATCTTTAACAGAATGGGAGCAGAATCCGCACAATGAGGAGATGAGATATCAAACCTTACGTCTCTTTAGTTAGTCAATGCAGCCTTTTATCAAGTTTACTAATGCTAGAGATCTAATTAAAAGAAGATTTCATGATAGCTGGGGAAAAAATAAAATCTATTTTTAAAAGGGTAGACAAGCAAACATTTATATATATATAAAAAAAAACCATCTAGATCTCATTCCATTCAGATTTTCTATACAAAGGACTTAAACCCATTTAAATAAACCAACCATAAACTATTCCCAATGTTTTAAATGCTTTCAAAGGTCTGAAACGTTTTTTAAATCAAATATCTGAATATGAGCACGCCATGCTGCCTAGAACTATTTGTACTGTCATAGATCTCGAACTTGTTCGATCTTCCTATATGTTTTGCTACGGGTCTATAAATATATTTAGTTTCTCCACTTTATCTAGAACAGTTCTACTGGAACCAAATGTGTAAAAAAAAAGCAATTCAAAAAGGAGGTTATGAAAAAAAGTAACTTGGAAAAAAAAAACCAACATGCGAGCAGCATTGCCACAAAATGAAACATTGTGCGTGCAAAAAAAAAAAAGGTTTCCTACCTCCCAGAGATGACCAATCACAGATTTGAAAACTGAGTCAAACATCCCAAGACTCTCCCAAAGATTATAAACAGATTGAGGTGTAAAAAGTTGATGATTCTGACAACTGCATCAATATTTATTACAATTACACAGTCACGCTTCTGCCACAAAAATTCTCATTTTATGGCATAACTTACATTTTTATCATGAAAAAGTGCAATTAAAAAAAAAAATTATGAAAAAATCAATAGAATTATAAAAGAAATCAGGGACAAAATCATAGATGCATACTTCCAAATTTTAAAGAATAGCAAAACTATAATGATAATGAAAAAAAAAATGATACATTCATCACACATATCTGTTTCTTCTGCTTGTTTGCAGCAACAAAATTTAACAGAACAAACGTTTGGTAAAGTTGGAGAGCAGCAGCTGACAGTGATAGGCATTATGCAAAGTCAAAGGCATATGTATCTTCAACATCTAACAAGAGGTAGTGCGAGGAGTAGGTGATGCAATGTAAGGCTGAAAGCATACTGGAGGCGGCACTTCACAGCTGCCAACATGTTTAGAAACACTCTAATTTCTTTGGTGCGAAAGCATACCAAGTCAGCTGCAACTTTCATCTAGTCAAAGCGTCAAAGCTATCCTGTGTGCACTACAGCCTTGTGTTGCATCAGCGAAAGGGGGGTGCCATTACATGACCACACATAATTCTACTGACTGTCGCTGTTCCAATACTAGACCAGTATTGTTAGGCAAAGTATTAGGCTTAATGTGACCACACATAATTCTACTAACTGTTGCTGCTCCAAGACTAGACCAGTATTGTTAGGCAAAGTATTAGGTTTACTTGTTGTTGGGTGAAGCATAGTAACTATAACACATAGGTCTTCACGTCAGCTATAACAAATCAGCATCGCTTCCAGTATGTTTTGACCCTAATGCTTTGTAGTGGAACTGAAGAAGTCCATCTTACAATCTGTCTCCATTCACTCTCTCTGCTCACAAAAACATCTAAGTGAGGAGCACTCTCTGAAATTGAAATCAGGCCTCTGTCAATTTTTTTTTCTTCAAGCTCATCAAATTTTGAGATCCTACCTATCATAAATGTAACTAAATCACCTTTGATCATTCATCAAAGTTTTCTATGCAAGCTATAGTAAAACAAAGGGTCACATGATTCCAACAGAGGAATGATTAGGCAACATGTCACAGATTTTCTAGAAAAACCTGACACATTTGGCTGATTTGTAAATGCAAGGACAAATATTTTTCAACGAAGCGACTATTTTCCGAAAACATTAGGCAGATCGAACGCAATGGTACTTGAAGGGACCTGTGCTTGTACCTGTGCAGTATGAGTACAAGTATGCTGGTGTTACTGAACTCTCTCTCTCTCTCTTTTTCTTTACAAAAATAAGGCCTTCGTGAAAATAAGGTCGGATTCTATTTATCTGAACATTCCGGAAAAAAAAGGTGACCATTTTTCACAAGTACACACACACAATGTACACAATGGTCATAATTCACAATTCTTATTCTTTTGTAAGATCAACATACTATAATTATTATGCTCACTAATATATCCACATAAAACAAAAAATAGTGTGCAAAACATAGCCATAATAAAATAAGATAAATTTGCCTGCCTTTACAAGTTAATGATAATATATATTCTTATTATTATGATTTGTAAGGTCAAAAAAAGGACATAAAAAATAACACGGTATATAGAAGAGTTTAATCTCTATTTATACAGATCACCAACTGTAAAATATTAGCTATTCAAAATTGCAATATTTATCCAACAATATGGTTATACTTTAACCACTTCTTAAACCATGGAACACAATTAACCAAAAATAACAGCATCTCAAACTAAAAATCATAAATTTCGCACCACATATTTGTAGCCCTAAATAATTTGACAAATATTTTGTAACAGAACTTGTGAAACAAAAATCAAAGTTGGCAGCCTGAAAAGTCAACATTGTTGATAATATCAAAAAACACAATTATCTGCTACGGATTTGCACGGTATATAATTATCATAATTGAATGACTAAGTCTGAGTAATACGCTATGTCTGTTTATATAATAACCAGTAGCATCTGTGCAATTTGCTCTCTATCAACATTCAACATTATGAACAACATATGCATGGGCTAGAAAGAAAAATTAGAAATAAAAGGAAAGAGAAAAAGTACACAAAAGTCTAAAAAAAGAAAGAAAAAAAAATGATCAAAAGCTCTCTTGAGGCAGTGTGGTTTGTGCGCTGCCAAAATTGTAAATGAACAATTGAAGAAGGAAAAGAAAGCAGAAAGAAAAAGACAAAATCACTAGACTGAGAAAACAAAGGCAAAGATCAGGAAAAATAAAAATAAATAAAAAACATTAAAAAAATCTTTGCAGCCTCAAATTGCTATTGGAATATTTTTACCAACAAAGCCTCGAATTGCTATGGTAATATTAATGACAACAAACTCTTCAGAAATGACAAAATGATTTCTATGTTTCTTTTTACGTGAAAATAAGTGAATTACGAAGGAGAAAAAAAATATTATAACTATAACTACATAAACCACGCAGCCAACAGATATGGAAGTCTGGGCCGATAAAGCTACCCAATTAGACTATAAAAAAAGTGCTGATAGATTCACAGAGCTTTCGAATAAATCCATGGGGGGACGAAATCCATTTTCTGATACAATTACTAATCTTATCATCTAATGCAAACAGAAAAAAATAGCCAAAGTATCTTTAATTTTTTCCAAAGGATTTGCAAGTCAGTCATTTTCTATTATATATATATATATATATATATATATATACATTTTTTATTTTTTTTATTTTATTTTTTTTTTATTTTAACGTTAAAAATGAGCTTTGGAAAGTTGAAAACTATAAAAGGCTGTGCATAAGTGTGCAAAAAAACATCAATATTCCAAACGCATCATATTCTATCAACAACATCATTCAAACTGTATGAGGTTTTTTATTTTGTTATTTTTATCATCTACACTCACGATGATTTGCTTTCCATCTAGATCTCTTTCTTCTTGCCCTGTTATAATTTTTTTTAAACGAATTCTACAGCCACATATCAAAAGTTAGTAAAGGAAAAGTTAGCACGTAATGTGTACCTGGAGGGACTTCATTTCACTCCTGACTTTTCTCTTTACTTAGAAGAGAACAGAAAAAAGCTGTTTGCACAAGCCTCCAAACATGAAGGAGTGGCAAAAAGGTAATGAATGAAATGCACAGCATAGGAAATTTGGGCCAAAACCTGATTGTTCTTCTTGCGCTTTTTTTGCTGTCGTTTCAATGAATAAGAACATTTTTCCTAGTTTCTAAAAGAAAGAGAAATAGACAACAAAAAAAAAAATTAGGTTTTTACATGTTAAGAAATAATATAAATTTTTGCCAATTCTTCAACAATTAACTAAAAAAAAAAACCCCCAAAAAAAACATTGAAACAAAAAGCACATAATTTTTCCAATCAACTCATTTTCAATACATTCTTCATATTCATTTGATGAAAAAAAACTGGATTATCATGATGATAATGATACTCAAAATAACTTAATTATTTAATCACTGATAGTAATGTATGTTCAAAATGAAAAGTCTGATTCGAATTTATAACTGAAACATTATATTGCAATGGATACAGGCTATTAATATATTAAAATCAATGTCTTTGATTAAATAAAACGAAATAAAACAGAAAAAAAAAATCTATGAACACTATTACAAATGAAAGGAAAAAAATACATGACTTTCATAGAATACTGGATTGCTTGTAAAAAAAAAACAAAAAAACAAAAAAAAACAAAAAAGAAATAGGGCTGCAAAAAGAGTGAATAATATTTCCTTTTTTTGTTCTTAAGACTCAACTTTGCTTAATACCAAGTTAACATTCATTTCATAAATAGAAAACTTAGACATGGAGAAATACTCTTAGAGAGAAAAACTGTGCTTGCATCGGACATGAACAAACGCTCAAGGAATTTTAGGTTTTGGAATACTGAAAACATGTTTTTGACTATATTTAAACAACAGCAACAAATCACAACAGATTCCTTTTTTTTTTTTTGCAAATGTTTAAAGTCAGCACAAAAAGAAAATGTTTTTACAGCTGGATACCAAGCTAGAGAAACATTGGGTTTTTTTTTTTTCCTCATACATCATATTTTTATCACTGTTGTAAAGGCAAAACATATTACATCTTGTGCTGGCTCTACAGTATGTAATGAAAAAAAAAAAACCAACTTACAAAATGTAATGGTGAATTCTCCCTAGCCTTACATTGACAACAAATCTATCAACTCAGGCACTTTCAAAGCCTCTAATTTGTGGTATACAAACATAATAATAAGAAGAGAAAGAGACAATAAGCTTTGTTACATATATATTTTTTTTTAAGGCTAGTTATCATCACAGTTAGATTTCTATGATATCCCTGAGATGCATATCTATCACTGCTTTTTACTTTTTACTCACAAAGACACACAAACAATTAAAAGTTCTTGAAGTGAAAAAGGTACATTGTCAGGCATGGGAATCGCTTATGTGAAAAACACTGAAACCAGGCTGGGGTTCAGGGGGCTGCCTAGACCCTGGGGGTGCAGGGGCAATGCCCCATGCCCCATGGAGGGGAGGGGGGGCAGAAGGGTGAAGCCATCCAAGCCGAAAATGATTGTTCACAAATTTAAATCATTTTTGGAGGCCTCTCCTGGCAGGTAGCAGCAGAATTTATTGTTGAATAAAATTTAAAAAACCCATTTTTCACCTTTACTTTTTCTCCACTGAACATTTTTTTCCAGGGACCACTGAAAATTTCAATGGAAAATTTTAAAATATTTTTCATGGGAGCCCATGTTTCCACAGACAATTCCCATGCCTGACTGCATTCATTTGAAGGCAAAGCTCTTTTTCTTCTTTATACATTTTTCATGGGAGCCCGTATTTCCACAGACAATTCCCATGCCTGACTGCATTCATTTGAAGGCAAAGCTCTTTTTTTTCTTCATACATTTAGGACTTTTTTTTTGGGGGGGGGGGAGGGGAAACAAAACATTAAAATATATTTTTTACATATAAAGCTAGAGATCAGTTACACCAAGTGCATATATATGTTGAAATATATTATGGTAACAATACTATGGATATATAGATTTATATATACCATATATATATTATATATTTTTAGATGCATACACAAGAGAATATAGCTGCCTTTATAACTGATCGTGGCATGATGCTATGAGGAACAAATAACATGCAGTTTTGGAAACAATGGGATGATTGCTAACAATGCTTTGAAATCAACAAAGTGGTTTACATACAAATTACTGACTCAATGAAAGAAAAGTAATGGAGAACATTGATATTTCTTCCCATAATGTCTGCCACGAGAAGGTGCCTTGATCATGTTTACACATTCACAGCTAGCCAACATTTTCAGGATGGAGTTAACGAACAGACGAAAGGAAAGAAGTATCTTCTTGTCAGGATGATTCGAAACATCCGACAGACAGATAGATAGCAATATTTGATTAAGTATCTTCAAATACTGATAGGGTTTCGGGTGGCACAGTGGTTAGCAAGTCTGCTCTGAGATCTGCAGGGACCCTTCAGTTGTGGGTTTGAGCCCCGCTACCAGTGTCCTGGCCTGACGGAGGGCCCAAGAGCCTGAGATCACCTTGTTTTGAACTGGCTGTATACAATAACCTACCAACCAATCAAATACTGATTCAATTTCAAGGTAATGCTACTAATGCAGCTGTTATAAAAGTGAAAATTAAACAGCTAGCCAATACTTTCAAGACCAACTTAAAGAACAGACGGTGGGAAAGAAGTATCTTGTGTTAAAATACTGATTCAATTGCAAGGTAGTGCTACTTATGCAGTGCTGATAAAAGTGAAAAGCCAAGTACATTAAAACAACAAAAAGATTATATACATATTACATTGTTGACTAAAAGGGTATTTGTCAGAATTTCTGTTGGACGCCAATAAACTTAAACACACACCCTAACATAGATACATTTCTTTCAGAACAACAACAACAAAAAAGGCTTAAAAAAGATTTTTTTTAACCTGCTCAAAAGCATTTTAGACCAATATCAAATCAAAATATGATAACGTCTTTTGCATAAGTTTATAACAGTGACCAAAATTCCAAATATGAACCACCTCATTCCTCAACATTATATTCAAATAAATGAAGAAAGCAAAAAGAAAAAAAAAAACCCAACTAAGACTCAACACAGAAACCAATACTGGTATGTTAAAGAAAAGACAAGATTTAAGTTTATATGCATTCCTATTTCTTTTCAAGCACCTGAAATACAATATACTTTATCACGGGAAAGTGTGCAGGCATAATATTTTCTTTTGCCGCTACTGTTCCTTACTTTTTTTTTTTTTTTAACTTTCCGAAAACACAGACCTGTAGCTGGCTTTAAGAAAAATTGCTGGCTGGAAGAGTAAAAGGGGGGAAGCCTCCTTGGGCCTCAAAACACCTTTTTTGTACATTCTGGACATTTGTTTAAGGCCCGGCTGGTAAAATTGCTGGAATTCCGGCAATTGCCTGCGAACTTATAGGTCTGAAACCGCCCCTCGCCCCGACACACAAGGAAAATAATAACAACAACAAAAAAAATAAAACCATTCATTTCCTTAAGAACATTCAAAGACATATAATGTGAAAAAAAAAAAAAAAAGATGACCTGAGATGAGCACACAAAACATTTTGTGCGTGGTTTCAATGAATGGAAAAATTTTGTCCTTTAATGTTTCCACCATCAAAACTTCAAAGTAGTTAAAAATTACGAAGAAAGAGAACAATAACATTTTGTGATGTGATAAAAGGTGCAGGCAACAACCCAGGTAAGCTGGACTTGATTAAAGCATCGTTAGAAGGGGAATGTGGTTCCAGTAAGAGGTAAAGTGACACAATTTCACAAAGTCTAGTGTAGCTTCTGAAGGCTTTCAAGCAATTTTTTATTTTTTTTTTTTTAAACAAATGCGCTTATTTCAAAGCATTTTCCACCAAACAAGGTTGCCATTTTTCAACAAATATATATATATATATTTAAAAGGTGCGCAGTATGAAGCACATTTTTTTATCAGGCGGAGATACTTAACGCTACAATAAACATATCAGCTGACAGCTTTCGGATTGTCTGTAAATAAACTTTGCGTTAACACTGCAGGATCTCAACAAACATATTAACAAAACTTCTGTACATGCTATTGAAACAAAACCATCAGAAAATGGTCAACAATCTCGATACATTCAGCACAATGGAAGTTATATTCACAACAATCTCGATACATTCAGCATAATGAAAGTTATATTCACAACAATCTCGATACATTCAGCATAATGAAAGTTGTATTCACAACAATCTCGATATATTCAGCATAATGAAAGTTCTATTCACAACAATCTCGATACATTCAGCATAATGAAAGTTGTATTCACAACAATCTCGATACATTCAGCACAATGAAAGTTGTATTCACAACATTGGTGTGCATGC
>BLXT01004027.1:212234-222335 GCA_019648995.1 Plakobranchus ocellatus | reverse complement strand
AAGAAAAAAGAATTTTTTTTTTTTTTTTTTGGTATTTCCAACTGTGTTCAAATATTTTGCTTTACATCTCTGATGATGATCAATTGCTGTCAAGTGACTCATTTTGTTAAGGCAAGTCACATATCTCCTCGTTCTCACTTTCCAAAAATTGATTAATAGCTTTCACAACTAACAAAGAGTAATGAAAGATGATTACATTCATATTGACGGCTGTTTTTAAATTGTTCTTGGAACTGGAAGGCTGTTGCTGAATTCAAAAGAGAAAAAACATATTTAAAATAAAGAAAATAACAAAACCAGTAAATAAGAAAATAAAATGTATAATTTTATATCAAAATAAGCATTGTAACAACAAACATAGTATATGTAACAATGATACATTTTTCCTATTGAATATAAATTTTAAATGGAGAAGAAGAAAGCATATACATGTACTTTCAAAACAAAACAGCGGCAAATATTACGTGTAAATTTTTCCTTTTATATTTTACATCTTTTGTGGTGCTTCCTGAGTAAAGATCTTGCCCTTTTGCATTGAGTAATTCAAATCACAATGCAAAATAAACTTATACACACACTACACATTTACACCAACTGTTGATTATGATACCTCCCAGTCCCAATGAAACAAATGCAGTTGACTTAGGTGGCATATCCATATACCGGTAGGTTTCCCACATCCACTCAGGCTTACATCTAAGTAAATTTACTGCATCTCAAACATATCAAACTAGATATCGACAACTCGGGTCGAAAATGCGCCAACTGACTGTCAACAAATTTTTCAGGAGAAGAAAAAAACTTTCGGGTTTTTTTTTTTAAATTGGATTTGAACGGTTTCCTTTACACAGAAGATGAATAATGCAACAGGGCTTGCACTGAGTGAGACTGTTTTCTTCCGTTTAAACAATACACTTTGGCAGCCATTGCAGATTTTTCAAAGTGTAGGATTACTGAACTAATATTTATCGGGGGCAAAAATCCTCAACTAAGATTGTCAGGATTTAGAAGATCAGAATTCAGAGTAACAACCCGACAAATGCATGTTGGTGGGGTTTTGCCCGAAGTTTTCTAAGTAGGATATCCAGTTAACCATATATAACAATGACAAACGAAAGAAAATAGTATTTAAAGTAATAGTCAATTAACGATGTAAATAATCTTTTTCTTATTACACGGGTAAAGCTACAAAGAGCTTTGCCAGTATCATAATGACAAAGTAAGGAAAATGGAATCATGAGTAAAAATCAATATACATATTAACGATGGAGAGAATGTTCATGCTATTGAACGACTAGGCTACAAGAGAAACAGCAACAACAAAAAAGGATATTTCGCTGTATTTAACAATGACAAATGGTGGAAAACATTTCTAAATTTGAAAATCAATTAATAGTAGAAATAATGTCTATACCATTACCCAAACATATAACAAGGGGAGAAAATCAAAGGGAATCGCCACTGTTACAATGATAAAAAGAGGAAAATCGAAAGACGAGTAAAAATGAATATTAACTATGGAAATAATGTTGATGCTTTTGCCCGACCAGGACTACAAGGAAACAAAACATTGAATTTGCCAGAGAAAAAAATGAACTGTTGCAATCAGAAAATGTAAGTCTAGCTCAGCGTATGAGAAAGTTCAGTCTTCTTTGCCGTCATCACCCTGGATAGGCAGACCTTGGTAAAAAGAATGATATGCAAATGGCACCAGACGAGATTGGCAAAGGCTCAGAAGGTCATCATTTTTTACTTGTGATATACCGGTGGATGTGTTGAGGTAAAGGATGACAGGTGGTCTGTCTGTGTTCTCTCCTGTGGCGTGACGCTGTCCTATGTTGCTTGACCGTCTGCTGGTTAAGTCAATTCTCTTTTCCTCTTGGTTATAGTCATACTTGACATACAGAGCCTTTTTATCTCTTCCATATGCAATAAATTGTTTCACGCTGCTCCATCTCACTTTTCCTCTATCAACATCCATGCTCAGATTCTTGACAGTTTTGACCATCTCTCTGAAGTTTACACATTCGCTCGTGGCCATCTCTCTCACGATGTAAGGGGATTTGGATTTCCTTGCACTCCTGACAGCAGAATACCATTGCTCTGGTATGTAGATCTCAGTGTTTCTTGTCGCACGCTCAATAACATTATGAACTGAATCATTTTCGCTCTCCGTGTGACCTTTCTCAAGGAATGTTACGGCTAGCTTGTCTACATTGAAAAGTCGTCTTCATGAAAGCTAGCATATAGGCGACAAATTGGTTTCTGTTTTGTCCCGAACAGTTAGCCGCAAACATTTCAATATTTTTGCAATCATCCTCTGCCTTCTTTTCAATGAATTTTGAAAGGCACATTGCTACTTCATTTGAGCCTCTTTTAGCGACATACTCAGGCCACATAAAGCAAAATACATCGCTAGCGCCTAGATCGTACATCGTCAGATTGTGCACATAAAGCTTTCTGTTATACAAGAAAGAGGAGTTGTTAGATTTGGGGCAGGGAAGAAGCTGCTACATATATTGAAGCAGCAAGATGCACACTCACGGTCTACAAGGCTTCTCTCCCTTGCCTCTGATTTCAGTTTTCAGGCAAACTCCTTGTTTTCCAGGTGTTCTTTGTTTTGAGATTTCTCCTCTTCCGATGGGCTTAAGTTATCTTGCAGTATTTCATACACTGTACTCATTTTTCCTCCTGACTTTGCCCATTACGTAGTCTTTTTGGGATCTAAAGTGTTTGAGAAAAACAGTCTAAAATACTTTATTTTAATCCTTTTAAATTGCAAATCAACCATTATCGGCTCAACATGCATTTGATACACGCACCGCTATGCAAAATGTGAAGTATGTTTTTCAACAAAAATTTGTTGGTTTATCCTTTAGAATCAGTGTGGGCTAGAAAAATACATAAACGAAATTTGATCTTGATGAAACACCCTATATAGACTGCGAGATTCCTTTCTATGCTGTTTTCAAGGTACAGATCTAGTCTAGATAACATTTTAGCATCACCAGGAACTAGCTTGTTTAGGTTTTTACAGTTATTTATTTCATAAGAAACGTATATAGTCATCAAGCAACAACCCTTACTCAGATTCGGTAAACACAATGTCATCTTCCATTTTTAATTTGGCTAGTAGTTTCTTTTCAGCTTAACTGTGCGTCTTCTTCAGCTAACCTTGTGTGAATGGAATGTAAACTGGATGTTCGTTCTGCTGTGTTGCGTCAAAAGAGGTGGGAAACTCGGTGCAAAAATCCTCCACACTATATCACTTATGCAATAGACATAAATACAATATATCTTAAAGATCGGGGCAAAAAACCACGAATGGACGATGTCATCTATCGACTGTGAACCATTTTCCGCCACTGTCTGAAGGCGTGTTCTTGGCTCGATGATGTCACCAAAAAGGACTGTCAGGAAATTGAAACTTCGTAACCGTAACAGATAGAGAGATTTTGCTTATACATAAACGTGCGTCAAGGGGAGCTACTCAAGGAAATTTGATAAAGTGAAAATCTCAAAGTATATCAGTTGGCAGGTTTTCGCCCCAAGCCATCAATATATTTTATATATACATACATATATATATATATATATATGAGGGTTTGCCAAAACGTGGGCTGTCATCATAGTTATGTGCGAAAGATTTTCTACAGGCCTTATTTGAAAAAATTTAACTAATCGATACACAAGTTTTGCTTTTGTCAGTACAATGGCATACGAAGTACTGCTTTATGTTAAAAAAATCAGTTTTGGATGCATCCTTGCTGTCTAAATTGACCAAATAAGTTTCGATCATAACTATGATGACAAAATCACCAAAAAAGTGGTCACCCATCAACAAATAAAGCTCATTCACCATCAAATGAAGAGACACAGACCAATTTTTTTTACATGGATCTACTCCTGCTATCCAACTCCTCATGAAAATTACCTCATTGGTACTCAATTGGACTTTTCTATTTTGTAATTGAAGATTCTTTTTCTCAAAATGCAGTAAAAAACATGACCCAATTTGGGGGTCCACCTTTTGGCAATTGCTCATATATATATATATATATCTCCATGTATATATATATATATATATATATATATATATATAATAAAATAAATAATTTCCACTAATTTCACAAATTACAACAACTGCCTTGGAACAGTACAAAAAATATATTCAGTATAAATCATCCATCATAGTGAGAAATTTTGGTTGATCTTATTCACAACAACAATGAAACAAAAACAGAAAAACCCATGACATTAGGAGCTAAATTTTTGTTTTGGTTATCAGTAAATACAATCCTCTGGAATATACTTAGGATAAAGAGAGTTATCTTGGTAAGCTGCTCATAAATTGAAATATAATGTTCTATAATTCACATATAAAACATAATTGATGAATGAGACGAGTTTTACCTGTAAAATGAATTATAATTGTTGCTCTGTCGTCCTGCTTAATATTTATAGGGCTCAGCTGAGAGAGACGAGCACCTGTACTTGTGAATCACTTCGCTGTAGCATTCTGCTTGTGAAACCACATAAAGAATTGAGCTCTGTGTTTTCTTTTAATATTTATGTGTTTTAGAATCATTCCATATCGGGTTTATCATTCCAATTGGGTCAGTACATTGCTAAAGTTGTACTGAAACTTAATTCCATTGCCATTAAACTCTTGCCGTAAAAGTTTCCCTGAGGCACCATATTTTGGTCAGTCGTGCTGAAAATAAAGTTTCTTCAAGCACACATGGGTATCATTTTTAAATTGCTATAGAAACTTGGCAAAAAAATAGATATATATATTTAATAATGTCAATCACTTGTGCACCTTGATTTAGAATTGTAATGGACAGAGTATTCAATAGAAAAATAAATTAATGAGAAACAAAGCAACAAACAATGAAACAATACATTGCCGAGATTTTTGTATAATTTGACAAGTATGAAAACTTTAAGGTAACACACTGAATATCTTACTGCTTGTAGATTTTTGACAACATGTCAGTGGCACAGAAATTGTATCACATCAGGCAAAATCGTTCTGTTTTATTCAACAATTTTTTTTATCTTAACACCATAGTACAAAGTACTATTACACACCATCATTAAGTCACCAGCTAAGTTTTAAATAATTTTTTACCATAAATCATTATGTATCAAGAGCCACAACTTGTGACGGATCAAACAATTTGATTTTGCACATAAATTTCTCTCACAGATATTGAACTAGCCTTTGAACTCATAACAAGCAAAAAAAAAGGGTTAAAGCCAACAAAAGAAAAAAAAATATCAAGAAAATGCAATATCACATACACTGACAAAAAGATATGTTGTATGCTACCAAACATACATGTATATGCACTATCTACCTCTCTCTACTTTGTAAAATTTCCTTCTAATAGTTCTATTCAATGATTTGATACATAATCATGCACAGATTTTTTTTTCAAAATGCATTGATTGATATATATAAATCTTTCTTTATGAAAAGAAAGATATATAAAATATGATCACTTAAATAAAAGTTTAAAAGCTGATTTAAAATACAAAGATTGTAAAATTAAAGTTCATCTTGATTATTAGGATCAGACTTTGCAAATACATTTATCATGGAACAATGATCTTGATGGACCAGTCCTAATTATATTGCAAATAAAGATTTGAGAGAAAAATGCTCTTAAAATTAAATTTTCCTCAATTATAAAGCCCCCCACCACCCCAAAAAAGTTTGAGTTTCATATTGAAGCTAAGAATCAAAATGATCTTGTGTATTGTGTATGAAGAGGCAATTTATAAAATCACTGGCATTAACAATGTGTAATTTGTAAAGCATGACCCAAATTCTATTAACATTGTAAAATAAGAAATCCAAACAGTCAAATTAAGAAGGAATTGAGGGGGTTTGAATTTTTTAAGTCCATAATGGCACAAAAGGTAGCAAGTATTGTACAGAGATAACAAAGAGTTTTTCAAACTTTAACCACAACATTTTCACATGCCCAAGTTGTGATGTTAGTCTTCAGGATCAACTGCACCATTCTGCCAACTGTATGGAGGTATTTTGCTGTGGGCTGGGCAAATAAACAAAGAGAGAAAAGGAGATTTTCAATGATACACAAAAAAGATACAGAAAATCGTTTCATAACTGATCCCAAAGAAGTTTCTTTATGCTAGAAGGGTTTTAAAGAACACCTTACTTGAGCTGAAATATTATTTTTTTTTTTTTGACATAATTTGTTGAGTTGAAAGATATTTGCATTTATGTTTTTACAGCAAATTAAAATGTTTTTTGTGAATAATTTTTTTTAACAAAACAAATTGATACTCCCAAATGAAAGAATTTTTTTCCCCAATGCCAAAATTATTTTTAAAATTAGATTTGTTCTTCTACAACTTGAACAAAATTCGAAGGATATGGCTTTACTCTCAGATAGCTTTGCCCATCAAATCACTGTGATATAGATGAAGCTTGAAATTAGAAAAAAAAAAATAGAAAAAAAATTCAGTGATTATTTTTGGTCCCTTTCAAAGGCATGAGAAATATTTAATTCATATTTCTCAAATGATGAAAAGTTTGATAATTCTTCCAGTCTGTCAGCCTGTTATGGCATCTTGCTGAGCTCAAACTGGTTTCATGATTTCTAAAAGTTTAGAATTTGATGGGTGAGAGAAGGAGAAGTTAGGGAGGCAAATAGGCATATGCTAGATTGTATCATCTGATATTTGTCAATGTTTCTCACATCATCAAAAATAAACTTTTTACATCTTATTGATTTCTACCTTGGATATTACTAAGAATAATAACTTACATCATCAAAGAACGAAAGCTGTAAGAGAGTGTATTTTGTCAAGAGCTGTAAGCTGATATTCTATCAACAGTTTAAAAATATACTTCTTTTCCACTTAATCAAAACCTTTTCTTGATTCAATTTCAAAGACACCAAAAAGACAACTAAATTTTTCACCACAAAATAATACTCACGGGGAATTTTTAAGGTGGGACAAGCATAGTGGCTCTGCCCAGCATCCGCTCTCACCGTCTCCCCCGTTATGAAAGTAGCACCGGGGCTCAGCAGGAAACAAACCAAGGAAGATATCTGACCAAGAAATAAGGCCATAACAGACAAAACCAACCATCTTAACACAAGGTAAAAACCATACGATAAACAGAAAATAACCACATATATTACTTCCAAATCATACCATGAGATAAACAGAGAATAACCACATATATTACTTCTAAATCATGTCATCTTTTTAGAAGCCAAAGAGTTAAGACAACATAAGTCATCATATATGTAGCAGAAGAGCCCAGAAAATAGGTCGTGATTGACTTCCAATGACAACAAAGCCAGAGAGGAAACAAAACCACACATTTGTGTAAAACTTGCCTTTGACTTGCTTACACTTTTTGTACATAATGCAATGGTAAACATGCTTTAACCCTATCCGGACGTGTGGGGTAATTTTGTTACCCCAATGCTTGTTTTTAATTTTTTTTTAAATACTTAAAATGGGAATTTTTCTATCAGCTTTTAAGTATTCCTCAAAAATGCAATTTTACATATGACTACATAATAATGATTGACAGAAAATCAATATTGAACTGACCTGACGTCATTTCCGAAACCCTCCATTATTTTTTACAATGGGGTGATTTTGTTACCCCCAACGTACGGATAGGTATATAGCAATTTTTTTACTATACGGTATGGGGGAACGCAGTTACTGCACATGTACAGATAAGACTATATTGCTATTAAAATGTGGGGGCACTCAGTTACCCCCAACATACAGATACGATAATAAAACACCTCTCATAGATAGGGTAAAACATTTTTTAAATAGTACGAAGGAAAACAACGAGAAAAGCTCATTGAAGGCCTGGCAGACTGGCTGAAGGCAGGGAAATCGTTGGAAGCAATAGAAGCGACAAAGGACAGGAAAAAGTGGAGGACCATGATCGCCAACGCTGTAAAGCAAGGCACCTGATGATGATGATGACGAAGGTAAAATAAGCTTTATGAAATTTTCTTTTATAATTCACTCGCAATTTTTACCTCCTTTAATTTAGAACTTTTCAAATGAAATTCATTCATGGTGATCTGAAACTCGACTTATTTTGTGAGACTGCAACACATAATTATGCATGTCTTATTCATTTTTGTGACATTTAAAAAGGTCACAGAAAAGAATATTCAAACAATTAAAAAAAAAATTCCTTTTAATGCATTTTTAAAAAGTTTAAAGAATTTTGTTTTGACGTAGATTACACACAGCTCAATTCTGATTTTGCTGTTAAAAGAATTAAAACAAAAGGGATTTTAGAGTTATAATTCTTATGAAATATGACTTGCGGCTCATTTAGAATAGTTTCTAGATGGACTGGTAGGCTTCCTAATTCATACATATTGGATCACCAACTCTGTACCGCTCGCATCTATAATTTGAGTCTAACATCAGTGTCAAACTGTTATAAAAGCAGATTGAAAATAACGAAAAAAAATCTTTTTTTTTTGCCTTGGCAACACTAAGATTAATAAGCATATTTAAGATATAAATTGATTTACCTCCTCCACGGTTCCCAGCCTATGATATGGAACAGTCTTTTTATTCTCCTCAAATATATTCACATCACCATAGTTTGCTGCGGCAGTGTCGGAGTATATGGAACTACCCTGAGGATTTCATATAAGCATTAAATTTGTAAGTTATATGTAAGGCAAGCACAATGTGCTGTTTTGTAACAACACTGATTTTGAAATCTGAAGTCAAGAAAATAAGTTTCTTTTTAAGGTAGTTACACTGCAGTCCACATCAAGTTAACTCTCTTAAGAGAAATTCCAGCTCACAGCCAATCCCTTTTTCTGTCTAATCTTGTTTTTCTTTATACCTTTGAATGGTTGAAAGTAAACTTTGCCTAAAGTTAACAAAATATTCTACTGGCAAAATGTTTAGTTTATTGAAACTCCACTATTATATTTTGTCATTGCCTCTTTGAATGAGAATGACAGCAATGCAATAGATATGAGCTACAAGAATTTTTCTGTGGCATTCACATAAGACCTTGTATTGGGCAACAAGCTATCTCTTTCTCTCTCCCTTATTCCCAAAAATAAGAAAGTAAAGAGATAAGAGAGGATGAGGGAGAGAGAGAAAGAGAGAGAGAGAGAGAGAGAGAGAGAGAGAGAGAGGAGGAGGAGGAGGAGGGGGAGGGGGTTGATGATATCGATACGGCAACATTATTCGAAAGAACACAGACCTGTTTTGTAAACTTTCCCAAATATCATGAATGCATTCCTGTTATGATTCAAAATAAATGTTGCCTTTTTGCTTATAAATTTATAAAATAACGAGCAACTTATTCTAATTTGGAAACTTTCAAAATGTTTCATTTGATTATCATTTTCACTTTATTCAACATGTGCTTCAGTGATTTGAATTGTCAAAACACTTCCTACTTAGGTCTAATATGCAAAGAATCAATGGCAAGTTACCAAGTTATAGGCTGATATACAAGCTAACTATTTAGATTGATTGAACTAAATGTGGAAGCTCATTTCCTGTTCCCGGACATAATCTTTGACAGAGTATTCTAATCTTGCCTTTCAAATAACAAAAAAGAGGCCAAAATAAGGATTTTAAAAGATAAAATTGTTTTCCTCAAAATCAGGTGTGTCCCTCTCCCCCTGCCCACTCTCTTTTTTGCATAACAAGCCAAAAAAAAAAAAAAATATGAAAGAGCGTACGTATGAATATAAATGTAAAATCCTATTTTCAATCAGCATTTATATCTTTGTGAATTAGGACTGACTCCCCTAAAATTTAATTTAAATACTGTCAGACAAATATTCCTTTTCTAATTCTGATGATTGGAACTATTATGTATATAAAGCCAATTCTGAGACTATCATGCAGTAATTTGCTTACCGGAGCTACACTGTTGATGCGCACACCGCTGTGGACCCATTCTAAAGCCAGGGATTTGGTGAGATTGTCCACTCCTGCTCTAGCTGCTCCTGAATGACTTAATGTAAGTTAAAATAAAAAAAAAATATTGTTTTAGGTAAAGTTATATAACAACAACAACCAACAAGTTATATAACA
>BLXT01004024.1:55691-68921 GCA_019648995.1 Plakobranchus ocellatus | reverse complement strand
TAAAAACAGCTCAGACCTAGAGAATAACCTAGAACCAAAACTCAAACACAAACTAAAATCCAAACCAAAACAATTCCCTGACAGGCAGGTATGCAATTCCTTCTCCTTAAATTAGCTGCAATACCTGCAGATGATAAAATGGTAATTTTACTTTAATTAATCTTTCATCTACTGATTTAAGTCTCAATCATACAAACATAGTACATATATATACATGCATATATTAACACTGGTCAATACAACCATTACAGAAATAGAATTTAGAATTAGCAGAAAACAACTGACAGTTAAGTCATCGATGTACACAATCATTTTAGTCAAAGAATTTACAAAATAAAAAGTGCCTCCAAAAATTATGGAACTAACAAGTTAATGTTGAATGTTTCCCGTTGGTATATAGTGTAATGTTAAGCAGATCAAACACGCTTGGGCTCAGTATTTCATTGTACAGGTTAAAGCATTACACTAGTTGGTCTCTCTGCAAACCAAATTGACCATACTTTCTTTGACCTAGATCAACGACTGAATGGTTTTTCTTTGATATGTATACCAAGTTTCCATGTTGGATCAGAGTGCATTGCTTTAAGTTGTCTGCAGTACTGCTGATTTCCACATTTTCAATATTCTGTAGGATTCTTAAATGCTGCTCCATAGATATTTCATTACTTCAGAGTGGAACAAAGTATGTAATATTGATGCCAAAATATCTTTAACTCTTTCCAGACTTGGGTTAGGAGGCATAATGGGTCACAGTTGAACACAGCCATTTTTGAGAATGGCAAGTCTACCCTATAGGGGTAATTTACAAGCTTTTTTTCCCCTTCCCTTTATTTTAACTGATACAAACTATATATCACAAGAGAGAGAATTAACTGAAGAATATAAACAAATGTGTTTTTAGATATATTTGGTTCATGCATATAAAAATATGCTTGAGTTTTGAAACAAAATGAAACAAAAACAACAATAATAGCCCAAAAATTTCCAGTTTACATTTTGAAGATCTCTGAAACCATAAGTCTATGAAACTTTTACAAAATATTTATAATCTAGTTGTCTTTCTTCACAGAAAATTTCAAATGAATATCTTCATTAATAAAAAAATTATGAGCAAAACAATTTAAATGTTTTAAAACATGAAATTGAAAAAAAAAAAAAAGCATTTTTCCATCTATTGACAAAGCATCTGGCTGTTTATTTACTACTCATTTTGAGCACCCACAATATCCAGTTGTGTATGCCACTTTTTGAAGCATCATCTTCTACATCTAATTCTAGCTCTAGCTCTTGAAGCGCTTTTACCTTTTCCTTTTCTATTTGAAGCAGATGGAACTTCACCAAAAGCAATAGGCCTACTAACAGGTCTAGATCTAGATCTAGCTCTAATATAATCAAAATCACTGTTGCTGTCACTGCAAGAAAGACTTTAATCAAAATCATTGCTTTCCTCTGACAATACTGAAAGCAGATCTTCATTATTTTCTAATATTTTTATCGCTTTTTGTGCACAAAAACGCTTTGCTGGCAGAGTTCCTGACGGTCCTGCCTCCATAACGGTAAACAAAACAGTAGGTGCAAAAATGAACAGATTTATCGCCAAAAAAGAATAGAATATTCACAAAAACCACCATTGTCTGAACTGACACTATCTGTGTATGAACCAGATGTGTTTCCTATTATTTTACAAAAAAATGGATTGAATACAGGTCTGGAATAGTTAGTGAACTAGCTCGAAGTCCAGCCATGAGTAGCTTGGCTGAACCGTGGTTCGTGGCTTGAAGTAAACAAGTTAAATAGCTATATGTACACTTCTTTTAAAAATTTTTTTCTGGGGGAGCACGCCCCCATCCCTTGCTGCTGCCTTCGGCAGTCTGCCACCTGGAAAAAATTCATGGTTTTATTTCTCACTGGAGCTCTGATAAATAGAAATCCTTTGCATTAAAACAATGTTAATAACTCTGGCACATATGTATTGAGCTTCTATGTGAAAGTAGATCCCATCAGCATAAAGAATCAATATTAGATATTTTTTCAGTATTTGGAAGAACTTGCGTTTTGTTCCCTAATGTTATTAATGCTTATATAATTAAAAATACAAAAGATTTGTTCCATCTCAACTCCCCATCATACGAGAGTGACTTGTCCCATGATGAAAACTTGTCAAACACCACTCAGACTTTGAGATGGTGACACAAGACACCACACCAAATTATTCTGAGGACAATGTTGTCAGGGCTCTCCTCACACACATGGATCGACAACAAAAAATATTAAAGGACATTACCATGAGTGCATTACAATCATATTGATAAAAAAAAGTCCTGTTAAATTTGTGTTGTGTTAGTTGAATAGTTGTATCTCTGGCAAGGTGCTTTTGAATTCAGATGGTAAAGTAAACTTGTTAAATGACTTCCTATAGTGGAAATTTATCAAGAGGCCATGAATTTTGTATTTCAACATATGGGATTATTCATAAAAGACTGGCTTTTTAAAAATATTTGCTTTTTTTAGTTTTATATATAAGTGCTTCTAGTTGTTGGTGTTTTTCTGGATTTCGGCTTATTCAGTCATCTGTGGAATTTCATCTTTGTAGTTGCAATAATTTGATGTATTTTAAATGCTGCTCCATAGATTTTATAAATATTTCATTACGTCAGAGTTAAACAAAATATAAGTTAAAATTTAAGTCAAAATGCCTCTTTTCAATTGTCTTGGGGATCATGCCCCTATAGCCCTCCAATTTATTTTCTGCCACTTTGAAAAAAATCCAGTTTTCTTTTTTTTTCACTGGAAGTACTGAAAGTGCTTTCTATTTCTGTTGGACTTTGCATTATTATGCTGAAAGGAGGCACTATCACTTTTGCATTTTGAATTGTTGAATTAGTCTCCTCTGTGCTAAATAGAGGTTTGTGCTATTTTCATTTTTATTTTTTTTTTAATTGCTACTGGGTGTTTTTTCAAAAGTATTTTTTCACATTGAGGAAAGCATATTTCTGTCAGTGTTAATTTCTTTAGCAAACCTCTCTCCATTTGGCAATGAATTATGTAATTGTGATTGCTCATTCTCTCATCTCATTTTTTTCCATGGGATTTCTTCTACTTTAAAAAGAATTGTTTGATCTGAAAGCTTGATGACTAAAAGTGAAAAGAATATTTCAAAAAGAAAACAAAAATACTCATAAATTTGAAAAATGTGATGTAAATCATCTGCTGTGCTCTTTGGTCACTTAAAAACTTTAACCTCAGTATGATCCAGAAGTAAACAATTACAGCAGGTGGACCAGTTCAGCTTCCTTATGCTAATTTTATGATTCCTACTAATATTTTATCTGTAGAGAAAGGATGCTGTATCTGATAAATTTGAATGTTTGTTTTTGGTTTGTTTTCATGGTCACCTTGACCTGTCTTGAGACCAGTCCAAATGAGGCACAAGGGAAATTTAATGTTTTGGATTATTGAAACTTCATACTAAGAGCTTTGCAATCATACAAAAATAAGATAGTTCTCTGCTTTTGTGGAATGTTTTCATTTGTTAAAAGCTGAATGGACTTACACTTGATGTGCCTTTTTTTTTAAAAAGTGTTCTTTGCAACACCATTTAGAGTGGTCTCAAATTTATTTTATATCTTTGCTTACACTTGTTACAGAAGACACAGCATCCTTACTCTTTATTGTGTAGTCTAACCATCACAAGAACTGGTCTACCTGTGTAACTAAAATATTTTTCCTCGAGAAAATGTTTTTTTACAATTTTCTTTAAAGAGCAAACTTCAGGCATCAAATAAATTACTTTAGAGGTGGAACTAAATAAAAGTTTGAAACTTAACAGTAAATCATTAACTCCAACAAAAAAATTTCAAATTTTTCAATATTAGATCCAAACAAGTCATTCTATTTTTTGAACCATAGCCTTCAAGCAATGTAGAATTTATATTTTCAAAAGTGTTACCTCTGATCCTTAGGGATGAGGAAGGTGTCAAACTATATATTCTTTCTTAATCTCATCCCTTTTGGATTGGTTCTCTCAAATGTTTCTTGTATATTCTATTTCATTTCAATCCTTAGCCTTGAAGCTTTTCTTGCTTTTGACTTTAAACTTTAATTATATTTCTCTGAACATCTTCAAATCTCGGTTTGTTTTGAGGTGGTATAATTTTTTAATACAGTGCTGCATACAACATCTTGTCTACAACTGGATGCTTTTATAGTCTTTTGTACATGTTGATGATTAGGTCTTTCAGGTCTTTTTGACATTATCTTCTCAGATCCAGGCAACTAATGATTCTTATTTACTTGATGGTCAGTCCTTTTTCATATCTTTTTTTGGCTTCAATTTTTAATTAACTGAAAATTGTTGCAAATTGGGAATAAACCTTCAAAAAATCTCCAAATCTCAACAGTTTTTTTAAATCATAAAAACATTTTATTGAATCCAAGACTCCAATAATTTTTAAAATTGATGTAAATTTATTAAAGCTTTTGGAATATTCTTTTGTAAAATAAGCTTTCATTTCTAACATTTTTTGTTTTCAGCTTTGACTTTGTTGTGTCTATACCAGAAACTTGAGATGTTCAATAGCTGGGTCAGTAAGAGCTAGTTTTAACTGCTGTCAGTTGTGTTCACATTGCCTGCTGATACTCTCTAGTTTCCCAACTCTCAAATAGATGTACAGATAAAGTCGATGGAATATTGAGGGTTTGTTTCTATAAACATATTTATAGCAGCAATGATTCATGCTCTATTATAAATGTTTTTTCTCCTACTGCCCTTGATTTGTATTGACATGACATTAAACCAGCAGCCATTTTCTTTGGTCAGCGATAGATGTTATCCCACATGGCTGTGAAGCTGTTCATGACCATGGGATTGCCACTGCAAAATCTGATCATAAATGCACAATTCATGCACTGTTTCTTTTTACTACTTCATAGAATGTGGAATATATCGGGGGTTAGGTGACTTGTATATGTGGTGCAAACACAGAGGTTTAAAAAATTGGGCAATGAAGAGATTTTTAAGATGGAAAATGTTACATGCAATTGTGTCCAGCAGTGTCAGTCATAGCTACATACAAATGATACAAGGTTTTATCTTGCGAAACAAGTTCTCATTCTTGCTTTCAAAAGTCGAGGTTATTTTTTTTAATCCATAATCACAGCACTTTATCTTTACTTTTAAAGGGGAAGAAAATAAGATAAAAAAATAAAATATTAGTGCTTATATAACATAAAATAAAATGACTGTCTTTGGGATAGGGTAGCATCTATGAAACTCTTGGATGGTTTGTCTGTTTTTACCTTATCCCTGTTTGGGGTTAGGTGGAGAATACCCCACTGGTTTGACTCATATCTTAAGAGGGATTAAGACAGCTTGTCACGCATGTACTGATAAGATACAGTTGATGGGTGACAATAAGCTGTCTCTTTTCCACTGTAGGCAACAAGAGAGGTTCTTCAGTATCTTTATCAAGTCAACTCGGGTATTTCATATGTCCATTTTTCCTCACCTAATTATTGACTGTTTCCAACACAGAAGTTTTCAATAATAGTTATGTTGAATTCAGTTTTTTTCCATATAAGTTTGCCCTATAGTTTGTGACATATTAAGGATTGATTTGATAAAATATGCCCAATGAAAAGCTTTTCAAGTATGAATATAACTGTGTCGATGAAATTTTGTCAAGTCGTAAGTGTGTGCAATTTCTATAACTGAGAATATGCCTTGAGATCTTGATGTATCTCATATTTTTATAACTTATGACAAAACAATGTCAATGTAAAAATGAAATCATGATGCACCAGGGATTCCTTCATTAAAATAATGAACATTTAAAATTTTCAATACAAATCTCTTATTTCTTGTAAGAGACAAGATGGGCTAATTTTCATCTTTTGTTTCTTAAGAGCTCCTCAAAAGTGCTTTCATATGAATCATTTCTTCTTTGGATTTAAATTAAAACTAGACTTTTCAACCCTGAACCAGTCAAAATGCTGCAATTAAAATTCTGGCCCATATATTATTTGCCCATTACTCTTTTATATCTAGAGGTTTTTTGACCTGTTGTGCTCACATATCTACAATTTCTGGAATTGACAACATGCCTTGAGATCTTGGTCTTTACTTTTGTACCTGAAGCAAAACTGAAAATAACTGGGCAATCACAAACATTGCTTTGTTTCTGTTTTGACGATTGTCAAGTTTTCTCTCTCTGATCTCTTTTCTTTGTTTAGGTGCTGCAACAAATACAATAATGACGCACCATGATACTTGTAATATTAAATAGAAAAAAAAAAAACCTGACAAATTTAAAGACAAATATTTGATCATTTTCACTAGGAAAAATATCTGCAGTTTTCTCTTAGAGCCGACTTCTTTTTTCAAGTTGTCTCCCATGTGAGCTCCTCAAAATGAAAAGAGATTCTTTTTTTTTTACTTCATGTTTTGCCTTATTTATTGTCAAATATAGTTGGACTTGACTCTGCTAAGTTTGATCTGATCACTGTAAGCTTTTATCGAGTCTACCTGTCAGCTGCATTCCTCACACAGTTCAAACTGACTGATGGGTTTTATCTCTACAACTGAAAACTACTAATTTCATATCTGTCTTTGGATGTCAGGGATAATGGTGGTGCAGCTGTTTGGAAGCTTGATTTGAAATTTCCAAGATCTTCCTTTGTGGGTTTGGATTTGCCATTTGAGCCCAATCAGAAACCTTGAGATCACCATTTTGTGAAGAGTTTTTGTCACATAATGATATTGCTTGGTAGCTCTGCAGTTTTGATTTGACTTTAGAAGTTAAATACTTTAAACTGTCCTCAGGATTTATTTATCAGCCCGATAGTTTCGAAAGTCTGTTTGCACATGATCAATGTCATATCTGAAGTTTGGTTATGTTATACATTTTCATTTTTTCTAGATTTTTTCACACAAAGAAATATTATGTAATCAGCAGGTACAAAACATCTGAATTTAGTATCTAGACATGCTATTGCTTTGTATGGCCAAAACCTTTTTTTATTAGAAAAAAAGATGGAAGCAGGTTTTTATTTTAAAAATCCTAAACACAAGGGCCAGGTAGATCTGTCTACAGAGTAATTTCATTTGATAACTAAAATTAGGCCTCTTCAGGCTTTTTTTTACAATGATCTGTATATTGTATAGTGTCTTAAAAGACTTGAAGTTCAAGACACATTATAGCTACATTGGTGGACCAGCTAGCATTGCACTGTTATGTAATTTTGTGTCTTGAGACCAGTTCCAATGATTTGGATGTGACATATTAAACTTTTTTTCTTCTTAAAAATGCTTTTTTCTAAAGTATATCATTACCCAGTATCATCATAGCTCTATCGATTTTTTCTAGTTCAAAGCTGATAGAATGAAGTTACAGGCTATTTGAATAGTTAAAAATATTCAAATTGCGAGTTTCAGCTCGTTTTCATTAGTCTCAACACATTGCTAATTGAATCATTTTTTTCTTTTGCCCTTCAAGAAAGGCTATTGTGTTGATAAATAATGAAACTGATTCACCAATGTAATTTTTCCTTACATTTAAAAAAAAAACTAAGATATAGCAAAAGATACTTGTGAAAAATAGAATTTAGCTATCCTTATTACAGGTAGAGATTTATCAAACTATGGCTGTAGAGCAAAGTTTATGAAGCAATAGCAAGGCATGTTTTGTGTATGGGTTAAAAAATGCAAAATGTCCTGTAATCTTTTAAAATAACATTAACTTTTAGAGTTTTGGGGTGTGGCAGATGCTAGGGAGAGTGATCTACAAATTTCATGGCCCATTTTCACACACAAAAAAAGCTCGAGTACATTGCAACTATATGTAATTTTTTTTTTTTTAAATAAATTTGATAAACTTCTAAACATATCGTAGCTTTTTTGCTGATTTCAGGTTGTTCTTTTAGTCCAGCATTGCATTCATGTTGTGGGCAAAATTTTTTTACTTCTTCCTTTGCATAAAATATGGTCAATAATTATCTACTGTCATCTTCTTGTATCCACCTTTTCCAAACTTTTTTTTCTGAAAGGTTGCTGTTTTCTAACTTAAGGATATTTTTTCAATATATCAAAGCTTGGCCCGGTCAAGCTCAATTTCCTTAAAGAATGTGGTTTCATATTGTGCATTTTTTATGTTTAGATAGCAATGGAATAGCTATGCTTTGTTCTACCCTCTATGGCTGTAGAACCAAGAATCGCAGCTCCTATAGCATTTGCTGCAGGTGTAAAGTATGGTGGCAATGGAATAGCTATACTCTGTTCTGTTCTCTATGGCTGTAGAACCAAGAATCGCAGCTCCTATAGCATTTGCTGCAGGTGTAAAGTATGGTGGTAATGGAATAGCTATGCTCTGTTCTGTTCTCTATGGCTGTAGAACCAAGAATCGCAGCTCCTATACCATTTGCTGCAGTTTTTGGTTGTTTGCTCTTACAAAACTATTTTTTTTTTAAAATATTCTGAAGTTTTTTGTGATAACAATTTTTTGCGTATGGGTGCAATTCCTTTAGAGGTCGTAATAGGACATAATAATAATGGATGACTTTTAATCAGTCCTGAGATTCCAGCAATTCTTGAAACAGAGTTGCAAGTCTGTAGGCTCTTGAAATATTCTGTTTGAAAAGTAAATTTCAATGTCTTAAATTTTCAGTTTTCTGAATCCAAGTACATCAGAGTATTTTATTGCTATCAGTCGGCTTTATGCAGTTTCTCTTACAAATAAAAACAAAAAGCCCATAAAATGCAACATTATGTTGGACCTGCACTACATACATTTCAGGGTCAGTGACTTAAGTTTATGACCTGGCTGTGGAAACAGACCTCACTCAGCCTCCATCCAAAATATGCCTAGTGTTAGGCCAGGCTTATGTTTACTTTTAAGGATAAAGAAGATATTGAGATGAAAAATTGGATGGCCTTTGCTTGTATACAAATATTTTACCGCTCAGACTCACATATGTAAAAGTTTTTGACAGTTTGTCTGTTTTTTAATACTATCCTTGTGGGATAGAGCTTATTTGTTTGGTTTAAAGAATATTTTATTGTCGAAAAATTCATTATGACTAGTGCATTTCCTTAGATTTTTCAACAATAACACAGGAAAAGTTTTTTAATTTGCATGATGTTGATCATACCCTGTAGATCTAGTTTCTTGTCAAAACATATGTATATCATCGATCTCTCCACTATCGCCGTGTGGGGTCCGGCTAAGAATAGTCCCACCGTCTGTCACGGGTCGTAAGAGGCGACCAAGGCAGGTTGTCACCCATGAACTGGTGAGATGCAGTTCATGGGTGACTACAGGCTGTCATCCATGAACTGCTTTCGTAAGTTCATGGATGACAGGCTACCGCCCATGTACTGCTCTCACCAGTACATGGGTGGTGGCACATTGTTGCCCATGTACTGCCTCTCTGTAGTGCGTGGGCGACAGTGGGTTGTCGCCCATGTACTGCAGTACGTGGGTGACAGTGGGTTGTCGCCCATGTACTGCCTCTCTGCAGTACGTGGACGACAGTGGGTTGTCGCCCATGTACTGCCTCTCTGCAGTATGTGGGTGACAGTGGGTTGTCGCCCATGTACTGCCTCTCTGCAGTACGTGGACGACAGTGGGTTGTCACCCATGTATTGCCTTTCTGCAGTACATGGGCGACATTGCTTTCCTACTTGCTTTGTCTTCTGTCCCAACTTCCTTTTGTGCCTCATTCTCTTGTCAACCTCTTTTTTTACCATCCTCTCCTTTTTTTCTCACTGAGGGCCTCAGGTAGAGTGAACAATAGAGGTCCCCATCTTTTTATCTAGTCAAATAAACCATTTGGTCAGTGATTTTTTCCATAACTATTATTGACCATTTAAAAAGCCTGCATTGTTAATAATTCATATGGCTTGAGGTTCTTTTGTCACAAGTTTGTAGCATATTAAAAGTGTCTTGTTGAAACTTGTCTCAAGAAAAACTTCATATGTGATAGCGGCACAGTCAATGAAATTTTATCAAGTGGTAAAACATGTTCCAAGTCTAAAATTGAGAACATGCCATGGGATGTTGATAAATTTTGTTTGAGTACATGTACCTGAAACAGAACTGAACATATTGGGGCAGTTGAAAAAAATGTCTTTTTCTTTTAATTCCTTTTCAGGTGGGTTCCTCCCCCTACCTCTTGTTTTCTTTTAGGTGCCAAAATTGTCAATGTAAAAATGGAATCATGATTCACCAGTGTTTCCTGTTTTGATAATATAATTATAAATTTTTTCTGTTGGGGTTTGTCATTTTAAACTTCCACTTCTGCAAATTTTAAAATTGAGAACTCTCCTTGAGATCTTGGAAGGCTTTGAATAGAAATCTGATATGCATGATTGACTCTTTTATATAAATGAAAAAAAACAAACTATACGTAACTCCTTTTCACTGTAGGGCAAAAAATGATTTTGTAAGGACTTTCTAGAAAGGCTGCCGTCATTTCTAAGACTGTATCAAGCCTAATTTCTATGCTCATTCTGCCCACATTTTCATCTATTCTCTCAGGAAATGAAAGAATAAATCTTTTAGAGTTGATTCTCTGTGCTTTCACTGTGAAGCCCAATTTCAGGTACTACAAATCCTATAGTGTTTGCTGCAGGTGTAGCTTATGTTTCTCACTACAGATGCAAACTAAAATTTCCTTTGCTTGTCAGTCCTACACTCAAAATTGTGAAATAAACTGACTTGTGTGTGTTAAAAAAATATTCTGAAAATCTGTTTCAAAGAACTCAAAAAATATATCTTCAAAAACATTTTTTTCAACTTTTGGTTGAAGCACATGAATGTCTTGAGACCAGTTCAAATGATTTGGAAGTTGCACTTAGAGTTTTTGATAGGCAGAAATTGCATTTGGTAAGCTTTGCAGTTGCCAAAACTGAATAAAGATAGAGAAATTCTATGTTGAGGTGTTGGGAAGAAAACAACCCCAAAACTTAAAGTATTTTTTCTTAAAAGTGTTGCATGCAACTTCCGACTTATGAGAACTGATCTCAAGAGTTTTAAATAATTAGATTTTTTCCTCTTCAAGCGCTTAAGCTAAAACCCTGATAGACAAGATCAACCTCTTTCATATAAAATGAAGCCAAGCCCCAACCATTAAAAAAACACATTTCTCTTTTTGTCTTTGTTTAGACAAGACTTTTCTTGGACTTGTATCAAGCCAGTTTCTCTGTTGATCCTGAGTACATTATTTATTAAATCGAAACACAATAGAGTATCTCTTTTCTAGTTGGTTCTCTGTGCTCATCAAATTCCTACTGTGGCTGTAGGGCCAATGCAAGAACTGTAGATTCAATTCTATTTGCTGAAGGTGTGATATATTTTAGTTATCACAGATACAGACTGAAGTCTGTTTACTTCATGTGGCCAATCTGTTGTCTGATCTGCTGTGGAGAGGCCTCTTCCTCAACGTGTGTTAAACTGGCTACACAAAAAAGTAACCAGGACTTTTTACCTGAAATGCTCAGGATGTAACACCGAAATGCATGATTCACTGCTTTCTTAATGAATGAGGGCAAGGCCTCAGGACTTTTTAAACAAGGCTGCTGTCATTTCTTGGACTACATCAAGCCCAAATTCTGTGTTCTTTCAAGGTGTATTTTTATCCATTGTTTCAGATGAGAATGGAATATCTCTTTCCTAGTTAGTTCTTTGTACTTGTACAGTGCAAGAACTACTGATTCTATGGTATTCGCTACTGGTTTTGTTATGTTTTTTCTACAGGCACAAACTAAATTCTCAATGCATGTAGGTCCTGCACTATAATTATTAGATAAATGTTGCACATTATGTGCGAAATAAATTTTCTGAAAATACATTTTAAAGAATTTTAAAAAATTAATTTCATTTTCTTGAACCTTTGGTTGAAGTTCTCAATGTCTTGACTCCAGTCCGAATGATTTAGAAGTTGCATTTTCAATATTTGACAGGCAGAATCTGCATTTACTTCATAACATGCGACATCTGACTTATGAGGGCTGGTTTCAAGAATTCTAAATAAGTACATGTTTTCAAGAATAGAAATTGAACTTTTAGCCAGAAACTCTCAGGATGTAACACTGGTAAACATAATCTGCCCTTTCATGTTGCATGAAGGGGAGACCACAGCATAAACAAGGACAAAAACACACGTGAATGGTCATCTTTCTCTTTTCTCCTATGGTTGAAATAAGTTTTTCAGAACAAGGCTGTTGTTATTCTTGGAGTGTATCAAGCCCAAGTTCTGTGATCAT
Organism: Plakobranchus ocellatus; assembly: GCA_019648995.1. Lineage (NCBI taxonomy): Eukaryota > Metazoa > Mollusca > Gastropoda > Plakobranchidae > Plakobranchus > Plakobranchus ocellatus. Next base: position 56,662 of record BLXT01004024.1, on the reverse strand, counting down.
TCTTTGCATATTACTATCCTTTGCCTCAAATAACAATGGAACATCTTTTTTCTAGTCGGTCCTCTGTGCTTGCACAACGCTTACTGAGCCCAGTGCAAGAACTCTAGACCCTTAGGCATTTGCTGAGGGTGCAATTTTTGGTACTTTCCACAGGTGCTGACTAATTTTTTGCTGTCTGTGACTCCTACAATGTGTTTATGGTAGTTATATCAGGTACATGAAAAATCTCTTTTCTAGTCCATTCCCTGTGTTTATGCTGAGGCTGTGGAGCCCAATGCTAGAACTACTCATTCTATAGCGTTTGCTGCAGATGTGGTTTGTGGTAGTTCTAACAGGTACATGAAAAATCTCTTTTCTAGTCCATTCCCTGTGCTTATGCTGAGGCTGTGGAGCCCAATGCTAGAACTACTCATTCTATAGCTTTTGCTGCAGATGTGGTTTGTGATAGCTATAACAGGTACTAATTGAAATGTTTACTGCCTGTACATCCTCTTTTCTTGGTTGGCCAATCTAGTGTGTAATCTGTTGCAGAGGTGCCTTTTTCCAGCCATTTCTTTTAACAGAATCCAAAAATTAAATTAATTTTTGTTTCAATAACAGTTGAAGCATGTTTAAATAATTCTGTCAGTCAGTCAAAAAATAAAAGCTGTAACTTTAAAAATGATGTAACATGGATAAAGATGATTCACTTGTATATTGCTCACTTTATAGAGAGACGATATTACAGTCAGTCAAAAAATAAAAGTTGTAACTTTAAAAATGATATAACATGGATAAAGATGATTCACATGTATATTGCNNNNATTGCTCACTTTATAGAGAGGCAATATTACAGTCAGTCAAAAAATAAAAGTTGTAACTTTAAAAATGATGTAACATGGATAACGATGATTCACATGTATATTGCTCACTTTATAGAGAGACGATATTACCGTCAGTCAGTCAAAAAATAAAAGTTGTAACATTAAAAA
>BLXT01004024.1:15431-30110 GCA_019648995.1 Plakobranchus ocellatus | reverse complement strand
AGAGAGAGAGAGAAACAAGGAGAAATCTCCTCAAACACAGTACTGGACAAGCTCTTTGACCCGAGGATACAAATTCTGAGGTACACAACTTAAACTTAAAGGATTCATGTAAACACCTAGAAAAGGTTTTAAAAAATTAAAACAACAAAATATGTTACCTCGTGATCTGTTAAAATCCACAGTGTTGACATCTGATCCGTCCATCAGTTCAACTACAATATTAGCTGCTGATGTGTCAAGTGACATGGGGCTGGTTGGACTTATTGATGGTTCTTGCAGAAACTGAATCTCTTCCATAGGAGGGTCTTAAGGAAAAAAATTAATAATAAAAAATGATTATGGATTTTTTTTACAAGAGGAAACATGACCTAGTGACAACTTACTGACAATGAAAAAGCAAGGCATTGCATTAAGAGAAGCGCATAAAGCTCAAAAGGGTTGAAAACCCACAAATCTAAAAGATCTTTATATCCCATGAATTTTAACAGGCAGAGAAGTGTTTTTTTTATTAATGATAGCAACTGCACTGCCCTTTCTTAGTATCTTTGCTGTAAATGTCTCCATGTAAGGACTCCTTGAGAGAATTTTGATGCTGCCATAATTTCCTTAACTGTGTATTTTGTATTCAGTTGGAGGCATTAGTGTTGCCTGAAATCTGCAGGGGCCTCCTGTTGCCAGATCATACCCGCCACTGCCTGGTTTGAGGGAGGAAAAAAGGATAAAGAGAGGGAGGGGCGAAGCTAATCTAGTTGGAACCTAAGGTTTTCCCCGAGCAGTAATACTTTTCTGTCATGTTTTATTTGTTTGAGATATTCAGATATTTTGTTATTATTTGTTGTTTATTCTGATGGCCAAAACCCCAGGACAATATGATCATATCCTGCTGTGATCTGAGCATGATAAAAGCCTTCTACTGATCAAACCGTCTAATATTACTTTACTTTGGTTTTCCCCGCACATCGTCGGCATTGGCTCTTTTCTTCTCCTGCTGATTTATTCTTTTGGTTCTTAACTTCATCGTTCATATATTCATTTATTCCCTATTTCTGAAAGACATCTTTTTGCCACGCTTGGTTGATTAAAGATGTGTCTTTCTGCAGTTATAGTTTTCTTCTTTGTTCCTTTTCTTACTCTTTCTATTCCTCTTCCTTTCCCTTGCTTTTAGGATTGCGTTATGCTTGGTTCCCTGTTATTTTTTTGTCTTTTTATTCTTTGCATTCCTTCTTACTTGGTGATAGAAATTCAATATGTTATTTTTTTTCTGTTTGTCAAACCTAAATAGGGCAACGTATTTCTTTATCATTTTTTTTTACTTTCTAACTTTTGTTACGTGATATATGTGTTGGTGCTACTCACGGTATATCCATCACCACTGGAGCTGTCAGAGGGAAGCCGTGCACCAATGTGTATCTTCTGTCGTTTTGTTGCTCAGTCTATACAGTTTGTCTGTCTACAAGTCAAGAGATTTTTTTCGCAGCAGACTGTCAGTGCATTGAGCACCATCTCACATATTTAGATATTTTGCATTCCTTCTGAATGTTAATCAGCAAATTGTTAATTTATGGTCTACTAAATTTAATGCATTGATTAGGCATACCATCTTAGTTTTCGGGAGAAGACGCGGGTGACATGGGTCTCTGTGTAAGTTACTGCACCAGTTGTAGTACGTTTCTGAATGAAGAATTTAGGAAATTATCAAAGTTCTTGAACTGAATGCGGTATATTTGAAACAGATTACCTGAATTTACACAATACTTAAGTTTGTGGAGTTCAAGGGAAGCCGTATCCAGAAATAGGGCTGTTCATTTTTCCTGTCCTTCTTCTTACTGATTCTCTCCTCTCTCTTTCTTAGCATCCTTCTCTGCCTCTTATTAAACTTCTAACTTTTGCCTTTTCAATTCTCTCTGAAGGTATGTTTATATTTCACACTCTGTCTCTATCTCTCTCCTTCCTCTCTTTTCATCTTTCATTGCCTGGTTTTTTGAATTTTCAATATTGAGAAGAATATTGTCTTTGTGGAAATATCTGAGGCTATACTTTTTGATTTTCATCATTTAGAGAGTTGCTTGAAGGCAAAGTGTCTGCAATTTCCATTTCTACCAGAGGCGTTGGTAAAGCAACTCACCTTGACTTTATTCTGCACTGATCTCACAATGGTAGATAGAGTTGCCCAATATCTGGAATATCCTCATGAATGGCACTGGTGCGATGTTGTAAGAATAAAGTTTCCTCAAATACATATATCGCATGCCTGATTCTATCTTTACTCTTGCTCTTTTCGATAGGCTTGATTCCTGTGGTATATTATTGCACCTTTTTTTTAAAATAAGTTTCAGTATGACAAACAATCTAACTTTTTCATTTGATTATGTTCAAAGATATTCACTATGAGTAGTTTCTCTTGATGTAAAATATGAGCATTGGAGTTAGTAAAAACAACAAGGAAATAAACACACACAAAAAAACAAACAGGAGGCAGTGAAGTTCAGATACTATCATCATCAACACATCTTGACTTTCTGTCAGGGTAAAACCTGCAAATCCTCCTTCAAAGTGGTGTGGTTTTCTCATGCTTTTCCGATCTTTAGAGGTTTTGGTATTAGCATTTCCATTTATTGGTCTCTGTCTTTCAGTCTTGATAAACTAAAGGATTGTGTTGTAGGATATATGACCAGTGGTCTCTTGACATTTTTCTGAGGCAAGTCTTTAAAAAGCTTTGAGTTGGACCCCAAATTGTCCTACCCTTTACTTCGCATTTGAGCTGATTAGTCTAAAATGTGTCTTGTTTCTTAAAACTTCTTGATATTTCTGTCTAGCAGTCTTTTGATTTCATTCCTATCCATTCCACCACTTAATTTCCCTTGATAAGCAAATCTCTTCACCACATCCAAATATTCAATGTCTTCTGTCATTGCCTCCGTTTTGCTGTTACTATTTTTGTTCTAAAGCCATTCTTTGGTGCATCTGAGAAGGGTTGTTTTGTTAATGTATCAATTATTTGTTGACATTATTATAAAAAAAAGAATTACAGCGAATCATCTTTATGAAAAAAAGGCGTGCTGTTTATGCTTATAGCAACTTTACACAGCGCCTCAGTATTTTAAATTAAAAAATCCAGAAGGCAAGGTCATCAGAAACTGTAGCAATGCCCTGGATATTTCCATTTTGTTTCCAGACAGCAATCCTCTTTGCATAATATATTCATTCAAAACCCTTGTATTAAATAGTTCCAATATGTAGTCTTACTGTTTAAAAATATCAAAATGTAGATAAGTTTACCAGCTTAAAAAATTTTGACAGAATTACAAAACTGGGATGACGTCTAGTATTATTTTTAGATATAATATATTTATTCGGATATTATACGAGTTTTGAACTTTTGATCCAATTCATTATACAAAAAAAAAAAAAACTGGCCTGTGGGGAAAAAAATTTGAAAAAGAATCTGATAAAATTCATGAATGTTGGAATTAATGATTATATCAACACTTAATCAAACCATAGCTGATACACATTGGTTAGTTGACAACAACCAGACAAACTAAACATTTCAAGTCTGCCAAAGAAAAAACATAACAATACAACTTTCTCCAGAGATCAAGCTGGCTTGTAAAATAAGTTGCTTGAAACAACTTGGTATCTTTAGAATACCTGGGACAAATTGCAATCCCTCTTTAGCCTCATGTGTAAAATCAGGTTTTCATTATTTTTTTTTTCAGAATATCTGATTTGTATTTGAGAGAGATGGACAGCCAGTTAGAGGAAGCGGTGGATTGAAACCCACAGATCATCATTCTGTGGTGGAATGGGCAGAACGATTGATTAATCAAATCGAGATCGTGTCCTTAGCCTGCACTAGGCTTGGATTCTACCGCCGCGGGTACCGGGGTCAAAGGTGGACTCGAGGATAGGAGGAGTGTGCACAGGGGCTTGTTTTGTTCTGTCTGGGGCTCTCAGGTTCGAATACCACCAACACAATCTTAGAAAAAGTGCAGTCTCTTTGAAAATCCATGGCATTAGTGTGGCGCAGTCGAGAGCGAACACAGCCTGAGATCCGTTGGGGCTCTTAAGTTCGAATACCACCAACACAATCTTAGAAAAAGTGCAGTCTCTTTGAAAACCCATGGCATTAGTGTGGCGCAGTCAAGAGCGAACACAGCCTGAGATCAGTTGCCTGTTTATTTCTCTCGCAAATTATATTTAAATTTTGCGCCATGTCTGTATCTCTCTCTCCGATTTCTTCCTTCATATTTCATTGTCACTTTTTTTCAAATTCGCACTGTTCGGTTCTTATATATCCTCCACTGGATACTTCAGTTAGCTACTGTTTTCTCAGGTGCCATTGATTCTACAACCAGTCTTCAAAACTGTATGACATGCTTTTTTCATTCATTATTTTGAGACCTGTTGAGATTGTATGTAAATGTTTCCAATCTAACAGTGGTTGGGATATAACAAAAGCATCCCATCTATTGCTTCATCGGTCAAATCTGTATAATGATACTATCATTCAAAACTACAATGATATAACGCCTGTGAGCCTTGTAGACATATGTGAGTTTTGTACTAAATTATCAATAAAGAGGATGAACGCTGTGTGCAACAATCCTATCGATCGTACTGAGATCTGTAGCACTAAGAATAAATAGTAAAACGTAACTGACAAAGACTGCTCTGAGAGGTCAGTCCCTCTCGCAGAATGGGCTACTTAAAAGATGTCTGTGGGAATATCTGAGATTTCACAATATGCTTTTCATCATTCAGAGAGTTGCTCTAAAGCAATTTGTCTGAAACTCTTGATTTTTCTCACCAGAAGCATTGTTAATGCAGTTCTTGACAAACTCGCCCTGACATCCATATGAATGTCGCTTGCACGATCTTGTAAGAATGAAGTTTCCTCAAATGCATACGTCGCATCCCTGATTCTATTCCCTCTTTTCCTGAAGTGCAGGATATTATGAGAACTATTATCATTGTCCTTTGATCCTGGGCCACCTGGTAGATAAAGTTAGATCCTGAGCATGCCAGGACTTTGCCTGTTTGGGCATCTAAAGAAAACCCAGCTTCGTCAGCATTGTAGATCCTTGTTGGGTCTAAAAGAACGTTGGGTCGATGCTGCAGATGGATTTTTTCATTTCTTGGAACCATGCCCCAACCATTGCTTCCCTTATGAGGGCTCTTGACTTGCCACGTTTTTGAGGCTTTCGAAAAACAATGTCCGGGTGCTTTCTCCTGAAAAGCCTGTACCACGTTCTCCCTTTTGAGTCAAAATAAAATTTTACTGTCCTGAAGAGATCGGCTTTGGTGCAGCCAAATCCTCTCCGAGCCATTTCTTTCAGCCACACCACGATTTCTTCCTCTTTGTCAGGATAGAGCACTGTGTTTGGCTGAAATTCCACCTAGCGGCGTCCAGTAAGCTTGTCATGCAGGGTGCTGTATGTCCGAGCAATAATGGGCTTCGGTGCCCCTGAAGTTCTACAAGCCTGCAAGACCAACTCAAGATTTTCCTGAGACCACTTAGGTGCTATTGGAGCCAATGTTAGGAAAAATAGTTGACTTAAGAATTTGAGAACATTTTAAAAAATTTTTCTTGGTTCATCGGGTATGAATTAAATTCTACAAATTTTAATTAAACTTTAATCTAAGCACATGCAATATCAATTTCCTCGAACGAAACAAAAACTGCAAATGCGATTGATTTATTAATTTTAACCCTGCTATGCACTTAATTTGGCTGTGAGTGTGTACGTATGGCAAAAAAAAAAAATAAAAAGAGATGCGGGTAAGGTGTGTGTTTGTGGTAAGGGGGAAGCGAGAGACAAACATCAAAGGGAGAGAGTGAATGGGATGAGAGTGGGTGGAGGATGATAGTTGTGTTTTAAAACGAAAGGGTCAAACCATAAATTTTTAACCTGACGGTGATAGACCGTTGAAAATTAAAACAACAAACCAAAAAACAAAAAACCCAGTCCTTTGCAAAGTTATATATGGCATTCCAACCAATATAGCTTTGAAAAAAAATTTTAAAAATGTATAGACAACATCCAAAACACATTTCCATCATGCACATATAAATTATAATAGTACAATAAGATATATTCGTTCGTACTAAGCAATTGATAATATCCTTTTTTTTTTTCACATAAGTAGTCATGACCGCTCATGCAAGTAAAGTTTAAACAAATTGCAATCAAGGCCTAGTTTACTAAAATTTATTTAAGAGACTGAATCATTCTTCAAAGAATACAGTTATGTTCTAATTACCGTACATGTCTACACCAAATAAAACACGTAGATTGCGTGCTCTGTCACCAAACCTAACACACCTAACTAGGCCTATAATTTAGTAACCCAAACATTTATAGAATAAAAATGTCTTTGGCCGCAGCCGCAACTTTAAAGGGAAATGTTGATAATTATCAGTGCGGCCAATATTTATACTTAGCGGCCGCAAGAACATCGAGTTATGCCTTTATGCTGTTTTCAATGCGGCCACCCATTTATACGCCAAATAACTCTATATTACTATGTAAAACTTATTTATAATGTTTATTTATGGTATTAACCAACTTAGGTTTGCACAGAAAAACTTTTTAAAGGAATTTAAACCGGAGCGTTATAAAATAGGTACAAAAAATGCGAATCGCTGTTGCTGCTCATCTGCTAAGGATCAACACCGCAAATTTTGATGACGTCAACATGAAGATGGCGCCCTTCATTTAACAAGAGGCTGTTAACAAAAATACAGCCACAAAAGGTACCCGTTGTGGCCACATCAACATTGTGGCCAAACATTGATCTCGTCTAGAGCTCAAGCCATTTTCCCTTTTCTAAAAGTGTTTGTGTTGATTAAAGCTATACTGCTCCCTTGTGTGTAATTGGACTTTCTCCATTCAATATGGAGTTGAGCATTAGCTTATCTTATTGAGAATCTTGAAGAAAACTTGAAAGCAAGGAGAGAATTCCAAATATGCACACAAAGCTATATTCTAATAATTGTGATGAAGTAAAGGCAGTTTTAGTCAATGGCATAACATTTTTAAAAAATGTAACGGCAATTATTAATGATTACAAAAAATTTCGTTAAAAAAAGAAGACAATTTTGGAGTTAAAATGAACCTCTCAGTTCTGCTCGTGGATCATGGCGGCTGAGTTTTAGTTGATCAGCTGCAATTCAGTGATGAAGTTTGAAAGAAATGCTTGTTATGTACAGAAAATGTTTCCCATTAACACACCATGTAATATTTATAAGGTGATGAGACAAGTTGGTTAGCAGGCTGTTTGTCATAGATTGTTCACAGGCTATTTTGTGTGTGTATATATATTTGGAAGTCTAGCTGAAGAAATTCACCCTTCCCCACCCCCAATTTTTGTTTTACTTTAGGGCCATTCCATGTGACATGTGTTACATCTGAAGACTACTCAGTCTTAGAGATTTTTAATGTAACTGACAAATCAAATTAAGAGGTTTCATACATACATATGTAGTTTATATACATTTGTGAGCAAAAAATGGTTACTCTACATAATAAGACATCTAGTGTTACATCTAATATGAACAGTGTGTCTGAGAATGAGTCTTGAGATTCACAATGTGTGTTACTCCGAGAAAATCAAGCCATCTAGTTTAAATCATTCTGTCGTCAATTTCTTCAAAGATTGTAATCAAACAATATCCAGCTTCCTTTCCAACTTGCTTATCAAATATTTTGTACAGCTCTCTTTCATTTTCTTTTGGTACCAGTGTGTTAATAATAGATGGACTAAAAGATGCACAGAGTGGCAACTAAGGTCAGGAAGAAGAGACAGGGGCAGGCCAGAAGCAAGATGGATGGATGACATCAGGAGAGCAGCAGGTCCACAATGGCAGAGGAAGGCACAAGATCAGAGGAAATGGAAGACATCTGCAGAGAGCTACATCCTGCAGTGGATGGACAAAGCCTCCAACAACAACAAAGTGTGAATAAACATTTTGTCATATGAAAAAAAAAGTTTTCAGTCTCTGTGATCAATTTTAATTTTTCACCTACTGGTTGACATTTCATGGAATGGATCTTTAGTAAATATTCCTTGCCAGTCAAAAAAACAATTTTAAATACATGCTTTGTGTGCCTGTATGTATAATTTAATAAACGGATCTAAAATATTCAGTTAACTCTTACTGAATGTCAATCCTTTTTGGCAATCCACTTGTATTTTTTTCTAATGGTTGGGGTAAATTTTTGCTTAGAGTGAACCAATAGTTTCCGTCCCTGAGGTGTTGGATTTATCTAAACTTTAATTTTCATTGCGTTACTGCAAAAGCCAGACTGGTGTGATCAAAGTAAATCATCAAATTAATATTAATTTATGGAGAAAGTGCCGAATATGGACCAAAAGGAATTAAACTGAATTACCCCCCCCCCCCCATAACCCTTTGATTTTTAAGCGTCTCTTGTTCCTATTTGGAACTCTATTCTCAGGTTCCTTTGTGTAAGCCATCGTGGACACCATGTGGAAGTTCAGGTGTGAACAGCAAGCATGGCTGTGTTGTTGGTTACCATGCCAGGTCATGATCCTCTGCAAAGAATTTGAGAACCAAAATAAGGTAAGCAGTTTTTTAAAATGCTGTTAAAGGGCATTCATTATTCAATGTTATGATCTCAGGCTATTTTCAGCCTGGTCTTCTGTTGAGGATGGATTACGAATAGCCCTATTGCAGAAACCCTACAATGACTCACTACACAGAGAAAACTTCTTGAGTTTTTTTACATCAATGATTAAATTACCATGTTTAGATGAACAATAAATATCCTATTTCAGGGGGTTTTACGTGGCAGTTGGTAGTGACCTCGCCCTTAACTGCAAAGATATTCATAGTGTGTTTTGCACCAGCCAACCACACCTGGGTGACTAAAAGCCTGAGGTGCTCAGTGGTGAATTGACAATTTTCATCTCTTTCTCCTCCTTGTCCTCACCCTCCTACTACTCTTTCTGCCTCTTGACATTCTTCTCTATCACTTCCTCCTCTTTTTTTTTCTCACGCTCTCTTCTCCTCTCTCTTTTTTTGTCTTTTCTTCTCCACTGCTTCCTATTCCCTCACCAGTGCCTCAGCCTGACGGAGGACCAAAAAGCCTGAGATCACTATGTTTTGGACTGGCTGTATACAAAACCCAAACTTAATCATGCCCACTCCTCCTCTGCCTCCTAAATACCACTCAGGAAATGAAAGAAGAAAATTGCTGTATTACTATTAGATACGAAAAGCTGCCAGGCTTTCATTTTCGCCCCCCCCCCCCTGCTCATCTCTCATCTTCCCTCACCTCCCCTGTTTTCTTTCTCCTCTCAGCACCCCATCTAGCATCTACCCATACCCTTCTCCTTTCTCGCCATTCTTTTCCCCTCTTCCCCAACACTGTCTTTTTTCTCCCTTAGACGTGTCGATATATCCGCCGCCAGACCCAACAAAGGGAAAACGTCTCAATGTTTCAAATAAAATGCACACAGATCTTAAACTGCACTGCTTGACATTCTTTGACATGAAATTTGTGCGAGTCCCTGTGAAAAGGGTTTGAGTTGGAGCCTAAAAACCTGAAATCACATGATAGCTATGCATAAAATTGAATCAAAGTTTAAATCATGCAATAGGTTTGTTTTGAGCAGCTTGTGTCGTTTATATATTGTGACATGATCGAAAATGATCGAAGGACGGTCTACATTTAGAGAATTTCTTTAGGTTTTCTTTTTTTTTTTTTTTATTGTAGACTTTTAGTATATATATATATATATAGATATGTATACAATTTTGTTTTTTTTAACATGTTGTCAGTGTTAGTAGTGTTAGATTTTAGTATTATGAATGTTTCGTGACGTGTACTTACAGTCGTATTTGCTTCATTATTATTCATTATCTATGTAAAAAGGCCCAGTACTCATCACTAAATGCAATTTTCAGTGGTCATGTATATCTAGTTCGGAAGAGCCAACATCTAGACTTGTGCTCTTATGTTGGGTGACTCAGTAGAAAATAAGAGAAATTGATCATACCCATTAAAAAATCATGTCTTTTTTAAATCCGAGAAACTATGTGAAGTCTTCATAAGACCTTGTTTATTATCACAGGGCGGGATCCAAGGGAAGGTAATTCTGGAATCCCTCTCCTGCAAAAGCTATATATGTACCTGTGAATGTTGATTTAGTGCCAGAAAAGGCCATATTTTTCACTTGCAAAGTCAAATTGCGAAAATTCCTCAGCTATTTCAGAATTTGTTGAATTTACACAGCTCGACTGTATTTTACATTAAAAAATCTAGAACGCAAGGTCATCAGAAACTGTAGCAATGCCCTACATATTTCCATTCTGTTTCCAGAGAGCAATCCTCTTTGCATAACATGTCAATTCAAAACCCTTGTAATAAAATAGTTCCAATATATACTCTTACTGTTTAATGATATAAAAATGTAAATAAGTTTACAATCATTTGGTGATTCTGCTATTGCTGCCGGTATGAATTATTCTTTTTATTTTATTTTATATTTAGTAATTATACATTTTTTTTGGTGCATTCGCAGTTTGCAAATGCAGTGGCAGTCTGAAAATTGGTTTGCTCGTAGAAAGAGAGTGATATAATTTGGCCAGCTAATGTACTATAACCTGGAATTAAAATTCAGAAAATTCCAGTTGAAATTCACTCAATTTTTGGTTTAGATTGCCATTTAATTGGAATGATACACAACACATTAAAAATACATCATATCAAGTTTTCTGGGTTGCAAAGGTTTTGTCTTTAAAAATGTTCCACTGTTGGAAATTTGCATTTCTGGATTCAAATGCGCTCGGACAAAAGCCTCTTGGTTAGTGAGGGAGATGGCTAGCTCAGAAATAGAGAGGCTTGCTGCCTTGATGCGATCGCACCCATTTTCTGTGTCTACGGATCGTAGCAATAACACGATCTAATATTACTTTACTTTGGTTTTTTCCCGCACATCTTCAGCATCAGCTCTTTTCTTCTCCTGGTGATTTATTCTTTTGGTTCTTAAATTCATCATTGATATATTCATTTATTCCCTATTTTTGAAAGACATCTTTTTGCCACGCTTGGTTGATTAAAGATGTGTCTTTCTGCAGTTATAGTTTTCTTCTTTGTTCCTTTTCTTACTCTTTCTATTCCTCTTCCTTTCCCTCGCTTTTAGGATTGTGTTATTCTTTGCATTCCTGCTTATTTGATGATAGTATTTCAATATTTTATTTTTTTCTGTTCGTCAAATCTAAATAGGGCAAAGTATTTCTTTATCATTTTTTTTTACTCTCTAACTTTTGTTACATGATATATGTATTGGTGCTACTCACAGTATATCCATCACCACTGGAGCTGTCAGAAGGAAGAATGTGCACCAATGCATATTCTGTCGTTTTGTCATTCAGTCTATGCAGTTTGTCTGTCTACAAGTCATCAGTCAAGAGATATTTTTTGCAGCGCACTGAGCACCATCTCACATATTTAGATATTTTGTATTACCTTCCGGACAAGGTGATATGAATGATCATTGTGTTAAGTATGCCAATAATCAGCATATTGTTATTTAATTTATGGTGTACTAAATTTAATGCATTGATTAACAATGCCCTGGATATTTCCATTCTGTTTCCAGAGAACAATCCTCTGTGCATAATATGTTATATCTTACTGTTTTATGATATCAAAATGCAAATAAGGTTACCAGCCTAAAGAATTTTGACAGAATTCAAATCTGGGAAGACGTCTAGTATTATTTTTAGCTATATTATATTTATTCAGATATTAAACGAGTTTTTAACTTTTGATCCAATTCATTATTTAAAAAAAAAAAAAATATTGGCCTGTGGGGAAAAAAATTAGGAAAAGAATCTGATATAATTAATGAATGTTGGAATTAATCATTATATCAAAACTTAATCAATTAAACCATAGCTGATACGTACTGGTTAGTTCGCAACAATCAGACAAATTAAACATTTCAAGTCTGCCAAAGAAAAAACATTACAATACAACTTCTCCAGAGATCCATAGAACGTTTCTGAATGAAAAAATTTAGAAAATTACGCATACCATCTTATTTTTTGGAAGAAGATGCGGGTGGCATGGGTCTCTGTGTAAGTTACTGCAGAATGTTGCGGAATGTGTCTGAGTGAAAAATTTAGAAAATTATCAAAGTTCTCGAACTGAATGTGATATATTTGAAACATATTACCTGAATTTTCACAATAACTAAAATTTGTGGAGTTCAACGGAAGCCCTATCCAAAAATTTGGCTGTTCATTTTTCTTTTCTCTTTCTTCTTGGCTATTCTCTCTATCTTAGCATCCTTTTCTCCCTCATACATGTGCTTTAGACATTTACCTGTTTACTTCTCTCTCAACTTCTCACTGTTCCCTGTCTCTATCTCAACATCCTTTTCTCCCCCTTACATGTATTCGAGACGTTTGCCTGTTTATTTCTCTCTCAAATTATTTTCAAATTTTGCGCCCTGTCTATCTCTCTCTCTGATTTCTTCCTTCATATTTCATTGTCACTTTTTTTTCAAATTCACACTGTTCGGTTCTTATCTATCCTCCACTTGATACTTTAGTTAGCTACTGTTTTCTCAAGTGCCATTGATTTTACGACCAGTTTTCAAATCTATATCATGTGCTTTTTTTTTCATTCATCATTTTGTGATCTGTTGAGATTGTGTGTAAATGTTTCCAATCTAACAGTGGTCGGGATATAACAGTGCAACAAAAGCATCCCATGAGCCTCATCGCTCAAATCTGTATAATGGTGCTATCATTCAAAATTACAATGATATAACGCCTGTGAGCCTTAGACATTTGCGAGTTTTGTACTAAATTATCAATCAACAGGATGGACCCTATGTGCAACAATCCTATCGATCGTACTGAGATCTGAAGCACTAGGAATAAATAAATCTGTTTAAAGATAAAAACTGACCACGTGCTCTGTTCAAATCTAGACTAACCCTTTAAGTTTTTATTTAGGAACAAAATCATGTTGACATTATCTGGTTTAATAGCTTCTCCTATCGCAGATAAGTTCCCCAGCCTTAGAGAAAGGTGCTCTGACGGCACTGAAGCTGTAGGAATGCAGAGATAGTTTTTGGCGAGCACTTGCAGCTTTGGCAGCAGGGCTTCGTTCTCTCGCCACCAGGCCAGTGGATCAGTTTTTGCCGAGCACTTGTAGCTTTGGCAGCAGGGCTTTGTTCTCCCGCCACCAGGCCAGTGGATCAGTTTATGGCGAGCACTTGCAGCTTTGGCAGCAGGGCTTCGTTCTCCCGCCACCAGGCCAGTGGATCAGTTTATGGCGAGCACTTGCAGCTTTGGCAGCAGGGCTTAGTTCTCCCGCCACCAGGCCAGTGGATCAGTTTATGGCGAGCACTTGCAGCTTTGGCAGCAGGGCTTCGTTCTCTCGCCACCAGGCCAGTGGATCAGTTTATGGCGAGCACTTGCAGCTTTGGCAGCAGGGCTTTGTTCTGCCGCCACCAGGGCAGTGGATCAGCATCTCTTTTGAGGGGGGCTTTCCTCGTATTTCTTCATCTCAAGATAAGGGCGAGCTCCGCGTGGTCATGTAGTCATGAATTTTATTGTCAAAGCAAGCCCATATGCTTTTGGTTTGTGCTTCTTCGGTTTGGCCTCCACTGTCTGTCAAGTCCCCCTCTTCTTCCCTTTCCCCCATGGCAGACATTCTCGCCACTAACCTCTCTTCAGTTTTCCTCACTGCATCTTTGTCAGCAAAAGCAAAACTTTTAAAATGGGGATCTAGAAGAGTACTCACATCTATGATGTAAATTTCCTCTAAAGCAGGGAATCGTTTTTCAATCTGATTTTGCAGTTCTTGCGCCAAAGGCAAAGTATTTATGGCCTTATCGTACTTCAGCATCTGTTCCCCGTGTGGGGCCCGGGGAAGAATAGGCTCCACCGTGGTTGCCGCGGGTCGTAAGAGGCGACCAAGGCAGGTTGTCGCCTATGGACTGCCTCTCGTCTGGACAAGGTGACATCTCTTTCTCCACCTGGCTTTTGTCTTCTACCCCCACTTCCTTTCCTGCGCTATCCTCCCGTCTACTTCTCCTCCTGCTCTCCTCTACTTCTTTCTCTTCCCATGTGGAGTCTGGGATAGAATCGACCCACCGTACTGTGCGTGTCGTAAGAGACGACTAAAACAGGGTGTCGCCCATGAACTGCCTCTCTCCGGTACATAGGCGACATCTCTTTCTCTCCACCTTGCTTTGTCTTCTATCCTCACTTCCTTTCCTGCGCTATCGTCCCGTCCACTTCTCCTCATACTATCCTCTACTTCTACCCACCGTAGCCCTCCGGTGCTGGGAATAATTGAGAGGCCCACCCCCACAGTGTGGGCGCCTTGTTTGCCGTGAGGTGCGACCCGTATGGGGGGAGGGGTGGATCCTGGAGGTTGAGGTGGTGACGGCCCGGCAATAGTGGCTGTCACTCATCAACATGCCTCCTTGGCCACTTCCTTCTCCTGAGACGGGAGGGCAGTTCTGACCCACGCTGCCCAATCGGCTGGTCATTTTTCTATGAATAGGGCTCGGGTCAATCCCAGTAGAGGTCCCACACCCTCTACTGGGAGTATAGCTCCAGGGTAGCCCTGACACAGCGCTGGAGTACCGCGCAACGTGTCCCCCTGGTTGGGCTCCGTGGCGGGC
>BLXT01004021.1:105190-116188 GCA_019648995.1 Plakobranchus ocellatus | reverse complement strand
TTTGAAGCATCATCTTCTAGATCTAATTCTAGCTCTAGCTCTTAAAGCGCCTTTACCTTTTCCTTTTCTATTTGAAGCAGATGGAACTTCACCAAAAGCTATAGGCCTACTAACAGGTCTAGATCTAGATCTAGCTCTAATATCATCAAAATCACTGTCACTGTCACTACAAGAAAGACTGTAACCAGAATCATTGCTTTCCTCTGACAATACTGAAGGCAGATCTTCATCATTTTCTAACATTTTGATCGCTTTTTGTGCACAAAAACGCTTTGCTGGCAGAGTTCCTGATGGTCCTGCCTCCATAGTAACGGTAAACAAAACAGTACGTGCAAAAATGAACAGATTTATCGCCAAAAAAGAATAGAATATTCATGAAAACCACCGTTTTCTGAACTGACACTATCTGTGTATGAACCAGATGTTTCCTATTTTACAAAAACATTGATCGAATACAGGACTGGAATAGTTAGTGCATTTACCGAGCCGCAAAAACTAGCCCGAAGTCCAATGACTAGCTTGGCTGAACCGTGGTTTGTGGCTTGAAGTAAACAAGTTAAATTGCTATATGTACACTTCTTTAAAAAATTTTTCTGGGGGAGCATGCCCCCATCCCTTGCTGCTGCCTTCGGCAGTCTGCCACCTGGAAAAAATTCATGGTTTTATTTCTCACTGGACCACTGATAAGTAGAAATTCTTAGCATTAAAACAATGTAAATGACTCTGGCACATTTATATTGATCTTCTGTGTGAATGTAGAACCCATCAGCTGAAACAATCAATGTTAGATATTTTTTCAGTAGGCCTATTTGGAAGAATCTTGCATTTTGTTCCCTAATATTATTGATGCTTATATAATTCAGAATACAAAAGACTTGCTCCTTCTCAACTCCCCATCATAAGAGAGTGACTTGTCCCATGATGAAAACTTGTCATGCACAACTCAGACTTTCAGAGATGGTGACACAAGACACCACACCAAATTATTCTGAGGACATAGTTGTCAAGGCTCTCCTCCCACACATGGATCAACAACAAAAAACATTAAAGGACATTACCATGAGTGCATTTCAATCTTATTGATTGAAAAAGTCCTGCTAAATTTGTGTCGTGTTAGTTGAATAGTTGTATCTCTGGCAAGGTGCTGTTGAATTCAGATGATAAAGTAAACTTGTTAAATGACTTCCTATTGTGGAAATTTATCAAGGGGCCATGAATTCTGAATTTCAAAATATGTGGATAATACATAAAAGACTGGTTTTTTTAAAAAATATTTGCCTTTTTTTTTGGTTTTATATATAAGTGCTTTAGTTGTTGGCGTTTTTCTGAATTTCCGCATTTTCAGTCATCTGCGGAATTTCATCTTTGTAGTTGCAAGAATTTGATGTATTTTAAATTCTGCTCAATAGATATTATAAATATTTCATTACTTCAGAGTCAAACAAAATACAAGTTAAATGAAAGCCAAAATGCCTTTAAATGGCTTTATTTGCAGTCCTTTTTTCTTTTCAATATTTCTGTTGGACTTTGCAGTATTATGCTGAAAGGAGGCTCTATCACTTTTGCATTTCGAATTGTTGAATTAGCCTCGACTGTGCTAAATAGAGGTTTGTGCTACTTTCACCTTTTTTTTTTTTTTTTTTAAATTATCACTGGGCGTCTTTTCAAAAGTATCTTTCTACAGTAAGGAAAGCATATTTCTCTAAGTGTTAATTTTTTTAGCAAATCCCCTTTTCATTTGGCAATTGGTTATGTAATTGTGATTGCTCATTCTCTCATCTCAATTTTTTCCAAAGGATTTCTTCTGCTTTAAAACAAATTAATTGATCTTAAAGCTTAATGACTAAAACTAAAAGTGAAAAGAATACTTCAAAAAGTAAACAAAAATACTCACAAATTTAAAAAATCTGATGTAAATTATCTGCTGTGCTCTTTGGTCACTTAAAAACTTTAACCTCAGTATGTTCCAGAAATAAACAATTACAGCAGGTGGACCAGTTCAGCTTCCTAATGCTTATTTTATGATTCCTACTAATATTTTATCTGTAGAGAAAGGATGCTGTATCTGATAAATTTGAATGTTTGTTTTTGGTTTGTTCTCATGCTCACCTTGACCTGTCTTGAGACCAGTCCAAATGAGGCACAAGTGAAATTTAATGTTTTGGACTATTGAAACTTCATACTGAGAGCTTTGCAATCATACAAAAATAAGATAATTCTCTGCTTTTGTGGAAACTTTATGTTAAAAGCTGAATGAATTTATAATGGATGTGCTTTTTTTGTTTAAGTGTTCTTTGCAACACCAGTTGGAGTGGTCTCAAGTTTATTTTATATCTTTGCTTACACTTGTTACAGAAGACACAGCATCCTTACTCTTTATTGTGAAGTCTAACCATCACAAGAACTAGTCTACCTGTGAAACTAAAATATTTTTCCTCAAGAAAATTTGTTTTTTTTTTTACAATTTTTTTGTAAAGAGCAAATGCAGGCATCAAATAAATTGCTTTAGAGTGGAGCTAAATAAAAGTTTTAAACTTAACAGTAAATAATTAACTCCATGAAAAAAATTTCAATTTTTTCAATATCAGATCCAAACAAGTCAATCCTATTTTTTGAACCATAAGCCTTCAAGCACTGTAGAATTTATATTTTCTAAAGTGTTACCTCTGATCATTAGGCTTGAGGAAGGTGTCAAGCTATACATTCTTTCTCAATCTCATCCTTTTTGGATTGGTCATCTCAGTGTTTCTTGTATATTCTATTTCATTTCAATCCTTAGCCTTAAAGCTTTTCTTGCGCTTGACTTTAAACTTTAATTACACCCCTCTGAACATCTTCAAATCTCAGTTTCAGTTTTAGTTTTGAGATTGTATAATTTTTTAAGGCAGTGTTGGATACAAGATCTTAATTGTCTACAAGTGGATGCTTTTATTGTCTTTTGTACATATTGAATATCAGGTCACTTTGACATTGTCTTTTCAGATCTAGGCAACCAATAATTCTTATTTACTTGATGGTTAGTCCTTTTTCATATCTTTTTGTTGGCTTCAATATTTAATGAACTGAAAATGATTGCAGATTGGGAATAAACCTTTAAAAAATCTCCAAATCTCAACAGTCTTTTTAAAATGAAGACAGCTTTGCTAGTAAACGAATTTCTAACATTTTATTGAATCCAGGACTCTGGTAATTTTGAAAGTGATGTAAATTTGTTAAGGCTTTTGAAATATTCTTTTGTAAAGTAAGCTTTCATTTCTAACACTTTTTGTTCTCAGCTTTGACTTTGTTGTGATATTCAATAGATGGATCAGTAAGAGTTAGTTTTAAGTGCTGTCAGTTGTGTTCACAGTGCCTGCTGATACTCTTTGGTTTCCCAACTCTCAAATAGATTTAGGGATAAAATTATTTCAACAGAATGTTGAGGGTTCGTTTCTATATACGTATTTATAGCAGCATGCTCCATTATAAATGTTAGCCTTCACCTGCACTTGATTTGTACTGGCATGACATTAAACCAGCAGCCATTTATGTGGCTTCCCTCTTCCTTTTGGGTCAGCGATAGATGTTATCCCACACGGCTGTAAAGCTGTTGATGATCATGGGATTGCCACTGCACAATCTGAGAACATAAATGCGCACGTCATGCACTGTTTCCTTTTACTAATTCATAGAATGTGGAATATATCGGGGTTAGGCAACTTGTGTTTGTGGTGCAAACACAGATGTTCATAAAATTAGACAATGAGGCGATTTTTAAGATTGGAAGAAATTAAATGCAATTGTGTCCAGCAGTGTCAGTCATAGCTACATACAAATGTGTGAGGACAAGTGGGGCACTCTCTGCAATGTCAACATAGAGTGACCCACCCGCCGCCCAAACGCGATGGCAACGAACAGTGGAACAATAATGATAAAATATCAAAATACCGGTCGAGATTTGATATGTATATAAAATGCGAGCGTTGATACTCTTTTGAATTTAACATTTACCCCTCAGTAACTAGATTTCAAGCCTTAATATAAATATACCCTATTCGTTAAGCGCACACACAAATGTCAAGTTCATAGGGCAACGATGACTTCCATGATGACGACAATGACAATCTACGATGACGACGATACCAATCTGCGATGGCGCAGGATGCGGCACAGCACGCCACAGGCCAACCATACAAGTTCTGTACAGTGGTTGACGACAGCACAGGCTGTCGCAATGTACGGCCTTCCAAAGCAGCATGCCCACTGCCTCCCGTACACTCGCCCTCCACGGCCAGGGGATGAAAGCTCTAGCGGCTCTCCACAGCCAAACACTCGTAAACTGCTTAGCGGCTTCCCATCGCCTGAGTAACGTGTATTGACTGGGCACTGTCATCCCACCAACCAGCTCGGCTCGTCACTACCGTCAGTCGTCAGCTGGTCCCAAGACACTCCAAAATACTGTCTGCCTGACAGTGGCAGGACTCTGCTGCAATACCGGTCACTCCAAATATCAATCTGTGTGGCGGAGAGACGAGACCACTCTGTATGCACTCAGTCTCAACTGGTTACAACCCAACGTAGCAGCATAACGGCCAGTCCTGTATACGTCTCCAATCATCTCTGCCCTAGGCCCTCTTTGCCCCAGGTTTTAAAGCCCTGCCGAATCTCACTCACCCGAGCTCATTCACACTTAAGTCTAGTCAAAATCCCTTTCCTTGTCACAAGCAGACTCTGCTTATTAATACTCAGTTACACATTCACCAATATTTAACTTAACTCTCAATGAATCCATTATTTTCACGCTATTTCAATTTTGCATGGTGGTGGTATTTTTTAACAGGCTCTTATTTTGTAAGGGAATAAGCTATTGTGTCATATTACCCATCATTTTGTGCAGAATTGAATGGAGATTCATTCTCAAGTAAAATTTTTGTCATACTTTATGTATTTTCAGAACAACATGCATTCAATTACAAGAAAAAATCAAATCCGAAAACGAAAAAATTGCATGCATCAACAAATTCAAAGAAGGACAAAAATTCAGTTTTGATGAAAATATCATGAAATATTTATTTTATCTTAGAAAAATATCTGTGGAAACAGAAAAAAGTCAAACCACAGCAAAAAATACACATTTGATGTGTTTTGTATGACCATGAAGTGACAGTGTAAATTTCGAAAATCAAGCGTCAAGAAAAAATAAAAAGTTCAAACTTGAAGTAAGTGATTTTTTCAGGTCCTGCCTGGTGTGTAAATCTGGAAGTTGGAGATCAGCTCCTCACACATGTTCAAAATTGGGCATAGGGGTAGTAGGTCCAATATCAGCTAGCCTTCACACATCAAGGTCTGGGGCATGGTCTGCGACATGATTGTTGTTCCATGGTACATTGCTAGTGAATCAGAAAGAAAGAAAAAAAAAAAGGATTTAGAATCAGGAAAAATTAGAATGGTTCATACTCACCATATTATTGTGAATTCCTAGCCTTATCAAGTTCAAAATTTCCTCACCAAAATCATGAATCTAAAACATAATTTTATGTCTTGCTCTACTTCCTGGTTGTAGATCTAGATTTAGATCTAGACCTAGATCTAGCAAAGGTGAATGGTTGATCATTAGATCTAATTTTCCAACACAATAAAACAGCTAAATATGTTGTGCACATAATCAGGAGATATAAATTAGATCTAGAATCTATAATTCACAGTTTCTTTCAAAATTTAAACCTAGATATATATCTACACACCTCTCCTGGTGATTTGGTTCAGGATCGTCCTCTTCGTCACTGCCGGGGATCCATTCTTCTACTTCCGAATCAGACAAATGCAGTAAATCCAAAAATTTATGGTCTTTAATGCTTTCAGAAGCCATTTTTATGTTGTGAGAGGTTGGAATGGTATAAATTTGTAAAATGTAGACGAAAATCGATATGCAGTAACAAAATACTGTGTACAGAAAAATGTAAGATGGCGGAAGGAAAATAAAACAATGCTCGGGGCTAAATGTGCATTTTTAATTAGCTTGTTTATTATATTTTTATTGAATATAGTATCAAAATACATCTTTTTAGGTTTCAGAATATCTTATCTTTCGATAGAAAATATTCAAAAGTCCATTTATTTTTACAAAAGGGCTTCATTTGGGCCACAGAGAATGTGGGCGTGGCATCGATCACCGGTGATCGAAATCTCTGTGTTGGTGCCATTGAGAGTTAAGCAACCAAACTAAAATAACAACACATTGTCGTGTTTACACATTTGAGCCCTAGCATACCCAAACAAAATGATACAAAGTTTTATCTTGCAAAACAAGTTCTCATTCTGGCTTTCAAAAGTCAAAGTTGTTGTTTTTTTTATCAGTATCACAGCACTTTATCTTTACTTTTAAAGAGGAAGAAAATAAAATAAAAATGATAATGCTTGTGTAGCATAAATTAAAATGACTGTCTTTGGGACAGGATAGAATCTATGAAACTCTTCGATGGTTGGACTGTTTTTACTGAATCCCTGTTTGGGTCTTGTGGAGAATAGCCCCACTGGGACCAAGACAGCTTGTGCCCCATGTACTGATAAGATACAGTTGATGGGTGACAACAAGCCGTCTCTTTTCCACTGTAGGCCTCAGGTGTAGGCAACAAGAGAGGTTCTTCGGTATCTTTATCAAGTCAATTCAGGTATTTCATTTGACCATTTTTCACACCTGATAATTGACTGTTTCCAACACACTAGTTCTCAATAATAGTTATGTTGACTTCAGTTTTTTTCATATAATTTGCCCTAAAGTTTGTGACATATTAAGAATTGTTTTGTTAAAATATGTGTGACAAGAAGCTTTTTAAGTGTGAATATAACTTAGTCGATGAAATTTTGTCAAGTCGTAAGTGTGTGCAGTTTCTAAAATTGAGAATATGCCTTGAGATCTTGACGTATCTCATATTTTTATAACTTATGACAAATTAGTAAAGACTGAGAATTCTCAAACCTGTCATTTTCTTTCAACTTGTTTATAGAGGTTTCCCTTTCTAATCTCCTCGCTCCTTTTGAGATGCCAGCTCTGTCAATGTAAAAATGAAATCATGATGCACCATTAAAATGATGGACATTTAAAATTTTGAAGACAAATCTCTTATTTCTTGTAAGAGACAAGATGGGCTAATTTGCAAACATCTTTTGTTTCTTACGAGCTCCTCAAAAATGCTTTCATTTGAATCATTTCTTCTTTGGATTTAAATTAAAACCAGACCTTTTTTTAACCCTGAACCAGTCAAAATGCTGCAATTAAAATTATGGCCCATATATTATTTTCCCATTACTCTTTTATATATCTAGAGTTTTTTTGGCCTGTTGTGCTCCCATATCTACAATTTCTGGAATTGACAACATGCCTTTAGATCTTGGTCTTTACGTTTGTACCCAAAGCAAAACTGAAAACAACTGGGCAATCACAGAGATTGCTTTGTTTTGTTTTAATGTATGTCACAGTTTTCTCTTTGATCTCTTCTGTTCTTTTTTTAGGTGCTGCATCAAGTAAAATAATGACACACCCATGATACCTGAATATTAAAAAAAAAAAAATTTTGAGTAATTTAAAGACAATATCTGATTATTTTCACTAGGGACGATATCTGCATTTGTCTCTTAGAAGCGACTTGTATCTTTTTTCAAGTTGTCTCCCATGTGGCTCTTCAAAATGAAAAGAGATTCTTCATTTTTTTTTAAATTCATGCTCTGCCTTATTTATTGACAATATTATAGTAGGACTTGACTCTTCTAAGTTTGATCTATTCACTGTAAGCTTTTATCGAGTCTACATTTCAGCTGCATGCCACACAGCTCAAACTGACCGATGGTTTCATCTCTACAACTGAAAACTACTGATTTCATATCTATCTTTGCATGTCGGGGATGTTGGTGGTACAGCTGTTTGGAAGCTTGATTTGAAATTTCCAAGATCTTCCTTTTGTGGATCTGGATTTGCCACATGAACCCGATCAGAAATCTTGAGATCACCATTTTGTGAAGATTTTTGACACACAATTATATTGCCTGATATCTCTGCAGTTTTGATTTGACTTTAGAAGTTATATCAGCCAGATAGTTTTGAAAATCTGTTTGCCAATGATCAATGTCATCTCTTAAGTTTGGTTATGTTATATATTTGTTTTTTCTTGATTTTTTCACACAAAGAAATATTATGTAATCAGCAGGTACAAAACATCTGAATTTAGTATCTAGACATGCTGTTGCTTTGTATGGCCAAAACCTTTTTTTATTAGAAAAAAAGATGGAAGCAGGTTTTTATTTTAAAAATCCTAAACACAAGGGCCAGGTAGATCTGTCTACAGAGTAGTTTCATTTGATAACTAAAATTAGGCCTCTTCAGGCTTTTTTTTACAATGATCTGTATAGTGTTTAGTGTCTTAAAAGACTTGAAGTAAGACATATCATAGTTACACCAGTGGACTAGCTAGCATTGCACTGTTATCTAATATTCTTCAGGCTTTTTTTTACAATGATCTATATATTGTTTAGTGTCTTAAAAGACTTGAAGTAAGACATATCATAGTTACACCAGTGGACTAGCCAGCATTGCACTGTTATCTAATATTATGTATCTTGAGACCAGTTCCAATGACTTGGATGTGAGATATCAAACTTTTTCCTTCTTAAAAGTGCTTATTTGTAAAGTGTATCTTTGCCCAGTATCGTCATAGCTCTATCGATTTTTTCCAGTTCAAAGCTGATAGATTGAAGTTACAGGCAATTTGAATAGTAAAATATATTCAAATTGCGAGTTTTAGTTCATTTTCACTAGTCTCAACACATTTCTAACTGAATCATTTTCCTCTGGACGTTCAATAGCATTTTTTTTTCTTTTGCCCTTCAAGAAAGGCTATGGTTTTTATACCAGTTTTTTTCTTCACTTTGCTCCTTTGCCTGAGAGTTAAAATTTGAAATGAGCTCAATTTACCTATATTTAAAAAATCATATGGCTGTCAATGCACCATATTCTTTCTTCTTTGCATGTTTTGATCGGGGTTGATAAATGATGAAACTGATTCACCAATGTAATAATTCCTTACATTTGAATAAAAAAACAGCTAAGATATAGAAAAAGATACTTTGACTTTGTGAAAAATAGAATATAGCTATCCTTGTTACAGTTAGAGATTGATCAAACTATGGCTGTAGAAGCAAAGTTTATGAAGCAATAGCAAGGCATATTTTGTATATGGGTTAAAAACTGCAAGGTGTCCTGTAATCTTTTAGAAGAACATTAACATTTAGAGTTTTGGGATGGGAGAGATGCTAGGGAGAGTGGTGTACAAATTTCATGGCCCATTTTCTTAAAAAAAAAAAAAAAAAAAGATTTATATATAGTAGCAATTTACTCGGGTTTTTTTTTGTTTTTTTTTTTTTAAATAAATTTGATAAACTTCTAAATATATCGTAGCTTTTTTGCTGATTTCAGGTTATTCTTTCTTTTCATAAAATATGGTCATTAATTATGTACTGTCATCTTCTTGTATCCGCCTTTTCCAACCTTTTTTTTCTGAAAGGTTGCTGTTTTCTTACTTGTTAAGGATATTTTTTCAATATATTAAATCTTGGCCCGGTCAAGCTTGATTTCCTTAAAGAATGTGGTTTGATATTGTGCATTTTGTTGTTTGGATGGTAATGGAATAGCTATGCTCTGTTCTGTTCTCTATGGCTGTAGAACCAAGAATCGCAGCTCCTATAGCATTTGCTGCAGGTGTAAAGTATGGTGGTAATGGAATAGCTATGCTCTGTTCCTGTCCTCTATGGCTGTAGAACCAAGAATCGCAGCTCCTATAGCATTTGCTGCAGGTGTAAAGTATGGTGGCAATGGAATAGCTATGCTCTGATCTGTCCTCTATGGCTGTAGAACCAAGAATCACAGCTCCTATAGCATTTGCTGCAGGTGTAAAGTATGGTGGCAATGGAATAGCTATGCTCTGTTCTGTTCTCTATGGCTGTAGAGCCAAGAATCGCAGCTCCTATAGCATTTGCTGCAGGTGTAAAGTATGGTGGTAATGGCAAAGGCAAAGTAAATCTCTTTTGCCTGCTAGTCTTTTTTGGGGGGCCATTGGTTTTCATTTCATACATTATGTAGTGTTTACAAAATTTGGGATTCACATGATCTCTTTACTGGGTGTCTAAAGTCTGTTAAAAACAGTGTTGAATTATGTTTTTCTTCTTTTTTTTTTTTTTTTTTGAAGAAAGCCCATTTGATAAGTTTCCTCAGTTGTCTTTTCTGAACTTCAGTTTTTTTGGTTTTTTTTTTGCAGTTAATGGTGGTTTGCTCTTAAGTTTATGACCTGGCTATAGAAAAAGACCTCACTCAGCCTCCATTTAAAATATGCCTAGTGTAAGGCCAGGCTTATGTTTACTTTTAAAGATGAAGAAATTGAGATGAAATATGGATGGCCTTTGCTTGTATACAAATATTTTGCTGCTCAGACTCGCATCTGAATATTTTTGACAGTTTGTCTGTTTTTACTATTATCTTTGTGGGATAGAGCTTGTCTGTTCGGTTTAAAGAATGTTTTATTCTGTTAAAAATATTCATTGTGACCAGTGCATTTCCTTAGATTTTTCCACAATATCACAGGAAAAGCTTTTTAATTTGCATGGTGTTGATCATGCCCTGTAGTTTTCTTGTCAAAACATATGTATATCATGGATCTGTCCACTATCGCCGTGTGGGATCCGGCTGAGAATAGTCCCACCGTCTGTCACGGGTCGTAAGAGGCGACCAAGGCAGGTTGTCACCCATGAACTGGTGAGATGCAGTTCATGGGTGACTACAGGCTGTGGTCCATGAACTGCTTTCGTCAGTTCATGGATGACAGTAGACTACCGCCCATGTACTGCTCTCACCAGTACATGGGTGGTGGCACATTGTCGCCCATGTACTGCCTCTTTGCAGTACGTGGGCGACAGTGGGTTGTCCCCCATGTACTGCCTCTCTGCAGTACGTGGGCGACAGTGGGTTGTCCC
>BLXT01004021.1:51051-61843 GCA_019648995.1 Plakobranchus ocellatus | reverse complement strand
ATAGATATGTATACAATTTTGTTTTTTTTAACATGTTGTCAGTGTTAGTAGTGTTAGATTTTAGTATTATGAATGTTTCGTGACTGTGTACTTACAGTCGTATTTGTTTCATTATTATTCATTATCTGTGTGAATTTAAGTAATTATGTAAAAAGGCCTAGCACTCATCACTAAATGCAATTTTCAGTGGTCATGTATACCTAGTTCGGAAGAGCCTACATCTAGACTTGTGCTCTTATGTTGGGTGACTCAGCAGAAAATAAGAGAAATTGATCATACCCATTAAAATTTAATCATGTCTTTTTTAAATCCGAGAAACTATGTGATGTCTTCATAAGACCTTGTTTATTATCACAGGGCAGGATCCAAGGGAAGGTGGTTATGGAATCCCTCTCCTGCAAAAGCTATATATGTACCTGTGAATGTTGATTTAGTGCCAGAAAAGGCCATATTTTTTTCACTCTCAAAGTCAAATTGCGAAAATTCCTCAGCTATTTCAGAATTTGTTGAATTTACACAGCTCGACTGTATTTTAAATTAAAAAATCCAGAACGCAAGGTCATCAGAAACTGTAACAATGCCCAGGATATTTCCATTCTGTTTCCAGAGGGCAATCCTCTTTGCATAACATGTCAATTCAAAACCCTTGTAATAAAATAGTTCCAATATATACTCTTACTGTTTAATGATATAAAAATGTAAATAAGTTTACAATCATTTGGTGATTCTGCTAGTGCTGCTGGTATGAATTATTCTTTTTATTTTATTTTATATTTAGTAATTATACAGTTTTTTTGGTGCATTCGCAGTTTGCAAATGCTGTGACAGTCTGAAAATTGGTTTGCTCGTAGAAAGAGAGTGATATAATTTGGCCAGCTAATGTACTATAACCTGGAATTAAAATCCAGAAAATTCCAGTTGAAATTCACTCAATTTTTGGTTTAGATTGCCATTTAATTGGAATGATACACAACACATTAAAAATACATCATATCAAGTTTTCTGGGTTGCAAAGGTTTTGTCTTTAAAAATGTTTCACTGTTGGAAATTTGCATTGCAGGATTCAAATGCGCTCGGACAAAAGCCTCTTGGTTAGTGAGGGAGATGGCTAGCTCAAAAATAGAGAGGCTTGCTGCCTTGATGCGATCGCACCCATTTTCTGTGTCTACGGATCGTAGCAATAACACTGCAGGAGGTTCTAAGTATTACCCTCTTGTAGTAAGAGTGTCTACAGAAAATGGAATGGAAACAGGCCTGCTTTCACTGAGGATTTGTGAAGGGCAGTCAACGGGTAATTAGGGCAGAAGAGATTTATTTATGAAGAAATTTGATTTATTTTGTGTTAGAGTTTTCTAAAACATATTATAATGAGTATTATTGATTTTTGTCCTCTTTTTCTGTTGAGTTGACATGAAAGCGGAGATCATACACAAAATATAATCAATAATATGCAAGGTTTTGGAAGTTATTGTTTTTTGTTTTTTTTTTCTTTTTTTATTATGAAATTGTAGTGAAGGTCATTGATTCTTAATTTTAAATGCATTTATCAACCTATTAATAAATGAGCATTTTATATTTTATTTTTCAGTCCTTTATTTAACTAGAAAATTCCATCTTATATGAGACTTAAAGATTGTCTGTTTCTGATAACAGTGCTTTTGTTTCACCCAGGAAAGAACATATTTGAGCTTCTAGCTGGGGATTTTGAATGCCATTCAATTCCGTGTGAAAACTGTTTATCACTTGGGACTGATAATGACCCCAACATGGTGGGCCATAAAAGTGGGCTGTTTGCGTTTGCTCAAAAGAAGCATCGCAATATTTTTATGTCAGGTAGAGTTTCCGTTAATTTATTTTTTTTTTGTAATTTCCATTTGTCTAAGAGTATCTAAACCATTATTGTACACTTACTGAAAGTTCATTGACTGCATATTTGAATTTAATTTTTCTTGCCAGCATATTTTACTTATTCAGCTTATTTTTAAATGATAACCTTGATTGGTTAATTTTCTTTTGTCAATTTCTCTTCTATGCTGTTAAATTCAAGTTGCATGCTTCATTTAGTTCATATTGCGGCACGGAAAGGAGCAGCTCACCTTGCTCCCTTAGAAGAAGCGCTAATAGATGTATTCTATTATTTCAAAAAAAGTGCCACAAGGCAGAATGATCTGAAGGCATTCCAAGATTTATTTAATACTGAAAGGAAAAAGTGTCTCAAACATGTTGCAACCAGGTGGTTAAGTATTCAGAGGTATAGTATTGGATTTAAGAGCATCCTTCATATGATAAGAATCATTACAGGGCAGAGTGAAGAGTTGGCATATTGTAATAGGCTTTGTTTTTTTGTTTATATAAATTAAACCATATATGTAAGTTACTTGTAGGCTAAGAAATGGTTAACCATTTGCTTGGTTTATCCTATATAATTTCTATATTTGTAGTACTTACTTTCATTGTTTTTGAGCCTCTATATTTTTTATTTTTGATGAAGTACCAATGTGGTTCATTTTTCTTATCTTATTTCAATGTCTTCTTTTTACATTGTAGTTGTGTTAACCGCCTGCTCCATAACTGGGATGCTCTCAAGGCAGACTTTTCATCAGAAAAGTCAAGACAAAAATCCCCATTAGGAACTGCAAAGGCAGATAGCCTTCTGGAATTTTTGCGCAGCCCTACCAATCGGCTATTTGGACATTTTTTACTTTATGCCATCAAACTATCTGACCCAGTTTTTATCAGACTTCAGGCTGTAGAGCCCCTCATACATCAACTGCTGCCCTCCACGGAGGAGCCACTTAAAGTGATATTGACAAAGTTCATAAAGCCTGAGGCTATTATGAAAGATGACATCACAAAGGTCTGGGTTTGTTCTTTGATATTTAAAAAAAAAAAGAATGTTTTTTTTTTTTCCATATTTTGCTGAAGTGGACATAGTTTGCCTTGCTTGTACTTTTTTTCAAATAGGCTTATTTGAAGTTTTTACCCCCCATGTTTTTCTTTGTTTACTACTTTATTTGTGGCAAATAGTAATTGTTCTAAACAAGTAGCATTGTTTGCATTTCAAAAGACATATTTTATACAATCATTTTATCACTTGATGATTAAACAAAAGAAAAATTGCAATGAAAAAAATATTAGAGCCACAGTTTTTTTTTTTTTTTAAGTCTTTATCAGTCACTTAATTTCCTCACTGTCTTATCTAATAACCTTACACTACAGATCAATGTCAAGGATCCTGCGATTCAAAAACAAGATGAGGGCCTGAGAATTGGGACTGCAGCTGCAGCCATGTCCTTCATTGAAGAGGCTGAAAAAAAACCACCTGCGAGCAAAACGGCTGCCTCATTTTTATAATGGTGTAAGGAGTTTTTTTTTCAGGAGGTGGCCTCCTGTCTTTTCAAGAGCCTTCCTTGGGAGGACAGGTTTTTAAAATCAGTGTCTGTTGTAGCTAATCTACCTGCTGAAAAGATTTCCTTCATTAATGACAGGTAAGTTTCTTTATCATTTCTTTTCTGTCTTGTCTTTGAAATATTTCCTATGATAATGCTTGACTGTCAGCTCAAAATTTTAGTGTGTTGGATTAAATAGTGAAGACCATTATCAGCATTATGGACATGACTGAGCTGTATGAAAAATTCCTTTCTATGTCTCTAATAGAATATCTGGATCTCTTACTTTTTTGTAATGTAATAATACATTTTATTATAATATTTTTCATCTTCTATGCTTCTTATTCTTAAGTGTTTGGACTTAGACAACCAGCATTTTAGGTTTCTATGTTAAATAAAGATATTGCATTTGGTCAAACATTGCATGTTCAAGATATACCAGATATAAGCGAGCAGCTTCTGTGTTATTGATATGTCTCGGTGCTACATGCAGACATGCCGCCATTATGCTTTAGATGTAATTCATCCCGCCAATGGGAAAAATTTTACACTTTGGCTGTTTAACTATAGGCTTGTGCTTTTGTTTCATTTTGTGCGATTTTCTTTCCATTCACATAATACAAAAATGCGGTATCGATGGTGTGAGTATTCCCTGCCAATAATGGTATTGGTAATGTAAGACATAACAGGTTGAGACAGAATAGAATGTCGTGATGGTTGAGGTAAAATAACTCTCTCTCTCACTCTCTCTCTCTCTCTCTCTCTCTCTCTCTCTATCTATCTATCTATCTATCTATCTATCTATATATATATATATATATATATATAATTATATAACCTTAAAGAAGAGCTCCACAGTCTATCAGGAAAAGATTCACTGGTGGTGAAATGGTTAGCGAACCTGCCCTGAGATTTACAGGAGTAGCTCTCATGTGCAAAGGTTTGAGTGCCAAAAAAATGTGAAAGAATTTTATAGTGTATCTGGCAGAAGAAGCAATTTAATACAGAGCTACTACATCCATGTAAAGCACTAAAAATGTAAAGTGAGTCCATGATTGGTCAAAGCATCGTTGGACCAGGACCAGGAGTAGGGTCCTAATGTGGCATTCTTAGATAGCTTGCTTTTTCTTTGCTCGCTGCCTTTACTTCATCCGGGTGTTAAAAAACCTAGCTACCCATTTAGGGCTGAGAAAGGGAAGCAATGAAAATTTGTCTTGGCCCCGACTGGGATTCGAACGTCTAACCTCTCGCTTGGTAGCCCACTACCCTACCAGATATGTTAGGCCCTCATCATGTAAGAAACAATGTTCACACAGTTCTATCAATGATACAAGATTTTTTTTTTTCCAGCATCAAACCATCAGGGCGGAGCAGAGCCATGGTTGAAACCCAAGACGTTTGAATCCAGCACCTGACAGCGCTAACTGCTCTACAATCTAATGAGGGAAAAAGACTGACAAGGCAGATTGTGCAGGTGACAACAGCCATGGCCTTAAATTCAGAGGTTAACAGAATTTAATATACTTCAAATACCTGAATCGCCAGAGTGAACGTGTCATAAGCTTTGCCTTACAAATTGTGTAGATAATTATTTTATATCCATTGAGTCATGATCCTCGTAATTTTTACACCACTACCTCATCATCTTCTTCTTGTTTCTCTCCTTCCTCCTTCTCCTCCTCCTTTACCTTCTCCTTCTCCTCCTCCCTTTCCTCCTCTTTCTACTTCTTCTTCCCTATTACCATCATCCTTTTTGCACTGTGAGGGAATCTTTCATTGGCAGACTTGGTTTCACATTATTTTAGTTATTATTTTACCTTTTCAGAACCAACGCCAACTTCATAAAAGAAAGAGTGAGGGTACTGACGTTGATCCAAACATTTTTCATCGGCAGTGTGAGAAAGCAAAATAGACAGACAAATGTCAAAGCCTTGTGGTGATGCATCCTTGATCTCAAGTGAAGTCCAGAGATATGACAGAACATCCAGAGTGTGCTACCTTCATCGGATGAGCTGACAACTTGTCCAAGTCCAGACAGAGGAATGAGGGGCAAGATAAATGACAGTCTTTACATACCTTTCATAATTTGTTGATATTGCAGCGTTATTTAAGGCCTGTTTAGTAATGCCTTGATATTCAATTTGGCTATTTTTGTCACCACTTGTGCTTCATTCCTTTACTTGAAAGCTTTATTGTTCTGGAGTACATAAACTATCTTGGCCTCTTAAAAGGCAATGAGGAGGATTAAGGACTAATATTAACTACTGTCATGATATAGATGGAAAGGGGTGGTTTAGATGCATGAATGCAATGAGGAATACAATCAGGGATACAATAAGAGTATGCATTTGTGAATATATGAGGGACTTAAAGAGAAGCAATAGGGGGAAATAATGACGATACAATGAGGCCAAGGGTTGTCATAGGTGGGCAGAAAGGTAAGATACAAAGCTGCTAAGACATTACGTCAGGAATGCTAGTTTCTCTAAAGTTTAGACTCTACGTGGTGATGACAATGTTGAAAGAATTATGGCATACACTTTTTATGTAGAAGCTCTAATCCAATAGAATTTACAATTTTTAGTTATTTTGTTCTGTTTTCATTTACTATCTCTCAACGTGGGAAATTGCCTCTGAAATCGCAACAACAACAACAACAATAGCAACATTGAGATTTTATTGTGACATTGTTCAACTGTAACAGCAGTAACAACAAAGGTTACCCTAGGACTGACAAGAATGATATTAAGATAGCAGCATCAAGAACACCGAGTTGGCTAGGACAGCAATGACAAAAATTTGTACAAAAACAGCATTGAACATAAAAGACAAAAAGAAAAACAAAAAAACAAATGAATAAAGTGGAACCATTATGTAATGAACAGCTTACACTAGGTTTATCCCATTCTGTTGCTGCCAATAAGCACAACAACCAACTTACGTTTACCGTCTGCCTTTGTTCTCTATAGCAAAGTATACCTATCTAAGTCGGCTCTCTTTCTTGCATGAGATCGAGCTGTTGTGTCAATTATCAAGCTAGTTGACATCAATAGAGTTTGGGGCTTATACATAGTATCACGGTCGCAAAACTGCACCAATTCTTTTATGCCATTTCGATTCAGTTTTGATCCCGAGCTATGTGTATTGTCGGTGGCCCAATGGTTAGGGAATTTGCCCTGAAATCTGCAGAGACCTTTCCGGCGTGTGTTCCAGCCTGGCACAAACTTGCACTTGATAGGGCCTTGAAGCCTGAGATCACCTTGTAGTAGGCGAGTGATTTGCACCAATTACTGGTACAAGTTTGAGCGCGGGAGTTGACCATCGTAAACACTCGCTAACATAAACATCATTCAATCCCCGAGCATTGGCAAGAGTTTGAAGGTTAAGACTTCTCAAGCTCGGCAGCTGTGGTTCCATGCTTGTAATCTTTTAGTGAGGGTGGGGTCTCATCAAATATTTTCATGGTGCTGCCAATATGGCCTAAATCATTTTTTACGTAATGGAGAAAATCGAATGTAAGTGCTTTTAACAGCCAAAATAAAAACTATAATTAATTTTTTGGGTTATACCTGTATATTTCCCTTTTCTACATTTAAGTCTTGTTTTTTAAGTTTTGACTCTTAGGTAAAATTATGGGATATTCTTGACTTTGGCTATTTTGGCATCAGCAGAACATGAGCTAGGCATTCTTAGCACCTAAGTTAGGCAATCTTGGCACCAATGATACCTGAGTTAGGCGATCTTGGCATCAGTTATACCTGAAATAGGCAATCTTGGCATCAGTTTTACCTGAAATAGGTAATCTTGATACCAGTGATACCTGAGTTAGGTAATTGTAGCTTTAGTGCACATGACTTAGGCAATTTTGACACGGACGATAACTGAGTTAGGCAATATTGGTAATTCTTTTTTAATTAATTTAAAAAAAAGGACCCAACACTTTACAAAAACTTTTATGTCAGATGACACGTTATAAAATAATATATCCAAAAAAGGTATCATTCGTTTTTTACCTAAGTCGGACTTAGGCAGTATTGGCAGCACCATGACGATATTCTGCACAATGTGAAGGTGATTGCCTTAAAATGAGAGCACCCTAACGGCCAATCAAGAATTCATCAAGTAACAAACTTTCCATACTAACTACCTGCGCACCAAAACTCGATTTGCGAATCAACCAATCAGGCAAGCAAAACAATAAAAAAGTTTTTCAATTCTGCATGTATTCACCAGGTTATTATGAAGCCAACTAACCCATTCATCAACACAATAGCAAACGAATCAACCAGCCAAAAAACTTCACATACACAAAAATCTAGCTTAGCAAAAATAAAAAAAGAAAGTTAATTCATAAACCAACACACAATGAAATCAGTAACTACTCAATCAAAGAAATAATGTTCTACACAACCGAATATTTTGCCCACAACCAATCAATCAACCTATGTTGAGAAACAAGCCTTGCACCACATGCAAAACTGTTAGCCTGACATATAGATAGTAAAAAAAAAACCTCCCAACTGGTGTCAGGGTGGCACTGAACAAACTATAATTACTCTATAATGGTAAGAGCACTCAGAACCAAGGCCGAACTGAAATGTTGTGAAACGTCATCTTTTAGGAATTGAGCTTCTAGTTGTGTCTTTGAGCGACGTCTTCTTCTTGCTCTTCATCAAACATGCTGACCGTATTGTATGATAGATTTATTTATTTTTCAAAAAATATTATTTCGTCTCTTGAGTAATATGTTTCTTACATATTTGTACGACCCTTTCTCAGTATCTTTGCTGTAAATGTCTCCATGTAAGGACTCCTTGAGAGAATTTTGATGCTCCCTTCATTTCCTTAACTGCCTATTTTGTATTCAGTTGGAGGCATTAGTGTTGCCTGAAATCTGCAGGGGCCTCCTGTTGCCAGATCATACCCGCCACTGCCTGGCTTGAGGGAGGAAAAAAGGATAAAGAGAGGGAGGGGCGAAGCTAATCTAGTCGGAACCTAAGGTCTTCCCTGAGCAGGAATACTTTTCTTTTATTTGTTTGAGATATTCAGATATTTTTTTTTATATTTGTTGTTTATTCCAATGGCCAAAACCCCATAACAATATGATCATATCCTGCTGTAATCTGAGCATGATAAAAGCTTTCTATTGATCAAACCATCATTTGAACGTCTAATATTACTTTACTTTGATTTTTCCCCGTACATCTTCGGCACCGGCTCTTTTCTTCTGCTGATTTATTCATTTGTTCCCTGTTTCTGAAAGACATCTTTTTGCCACGCTTGGTTGAATAAAGATGTGTCTTTCTGCAGTTATAGTTTTCTTCTTTGTTCCTTTTCTTACTCTTTCTATTCCTCTTCCTTTACCTCGCTTGAGTTTTAGGATTGCGTTATGCTTCGTTCCATGTTATTTTTTTTTTCTTTTTATTCTTTGCATTCCTTCCTATTTGGTGATAGTACTTCAATATTTAATTTTTTTCTGTTCGTCAAATCCAAATAGTGAAAAATATTTCTTTATCATTTATTTTTACTCTCTTACTTTTGTTACATGATATGTGTTTTGGTGCTACTCACAGTATATCCATCACCACTGGAGCTGTCAGAGGGAAGCCGTGCACCAATGTGTATCTTCTGTCGTTTTGTTGCTCAGTCTATGCAGTTTGTCTGTCTACAAGTCGTCAGTCAAGAGATTTTTTCACAGCAGACTGTCAGTGCATTGAGCACCATCTCACATATTTAGATATTTTACATTCCTTTTGAACAAGATGATATGAATAATCATTTTGTTAAGTACGCCAATTTAATCCATTGATTACGCATACCATCTTAGTTTTTGGGAGAAGACGCGGGTGACATGGGTTTCCGTGTAGTTACTGCACCAGTTGCAGCATATTTCTGAATGAAGATTATATAAAATTATCAAAGTTCTCAAACTGAATGCGGTATATTTGAAACATATTACCTGAATTTTCACAATGCTTAAGTTTGTGGAGTTCAAGGGAAGCCGTATCCAGAAATAGGGCTGTTCATTTTCCTTGTCCTTCTTACTCAGTAAGAAGTAAGTTACTGATTCTCTCCTCTCTCTATCTTAGCATCCTTTCCTGCCTCGTATACTTTTGCCTTTCCGATTCTCTCTGAAGGTATGTTTGTATTTTGCACTCTGTCTCCATCTCTCTTCTTCCTCTCTTTTCATCTTTCATTGTCTGGTTATTCGAATTTTCAATATTGAGAAGAATATTGTTTCTGTGGAAATATCTGAGGTTATACTATTTGATTTTCATCCTTTAGAGAGTTGCTCGAGGGCAAAGTGTGTGCAATTTTCAACTTTCTACCAGAATTGTTGATAAAGCAGTGCTTGACAAACTCGCCCTGACTTCATTCTGGACTGATCGCACAGCGGTAGACAGAGTCACCCAATATCTGGAATATCCGTATGAATGGCACTGGTGTGATATTGTAAGAATAAAGTTTCCTCAAATACATATATCACATGCCTGATTCTATCTTTGCTCTTGCTATTTTCGATGGGCTTGATTCCTGTGGTATATTATTGCACCTTTTTTTTAAAATAAGTTTCAGTATGACAAACAATCTAACTTTTTCATTTGATTATGTTCAAAGATATTCACTATGAGTAGGTTCTCCTGATGTAAAATCTGAGCATTGGAGTTAGTAAAAACAACAAAGAAATAAATAAAAAAACAAACAGAAGGCGGTGAAGTACAGATACTATCATCATCAATACATCTTGACTTCCTGTCAGGGTAAAACTCGCAAATAAAGACTCTCATTTGGTTTCTTTATCTACCGCTGGGGCTGGCATGGTTGGCGGTTGTATTGCAACTGGTGTTGTGGGTGTCATAGCTAGCTGGGACATAGAGACTTCAGGTGGTGATGGTGCTGTAGGCGGCTCGTTTGTTGCCAGTAAGATGGTTATTGGAACTAGTGATGGTACTAAGATTTTGGTTTTGCCCACTGCAGAAAAATCAAGTGGGTATATTCCACATGTCTTGAAGGCCTTGAAAACAATATTTTTATTTGAGACTGTGGCATTGTATACATCTTTAAACGTGTCTCCAAATGATTTTCTTGTGATGACATCATTCTCTGCCCTCTTCCTTACAGCTTCTCGCTAATTACGCTTCATACTGGGGAATACGCATACATCCAGCGGCTGTAGGATATGTGAAGCATATGGAAGCAAAGCTTTTAATATGGTATCATTTTCCTGGCACAATTGTGACACTCTTATGCTTTGATGTGAAACATGCCCATCCACCAGCAGTAGTAGGAGCGTCTTGATGTGTTTTGTTTGGGGATGGACACGTTCTCTAGCCATTCAGCGAAGAGCTCTGTGGTCATCCACCCATTCTTTGATTTGGCCACCATACATTGCTCAAACATCT
>BLXT01004016.1:58111-75025 GCA_019648995.1 Plakobranchus ocellatus | reverse complement strand
TTCCTCTTTTACTTTTCCCTTCACTAGCCCTTATCTGTTTGCTCTCTCGTCTCTCTCTCTCTCTCTCTCTCTCTCTCTCTTTCTTTCTTTCCTCTTTTACTTTTCCCTTCACTAGCCCTTATCTGTTTGCTCTCTCGTCTCTCTCTCTCTCTCTCTCTCTCTCTCTCTCTCAACATATCAGTGAGAGAGTGAGAGATACACATGGTGAAAGAATGTCGAAAGGAAGAAATTCCAATGAAACGAGTGAATAGGTTTGGGGGGGGGACATGGGGAGATTGAGAAAGAAAAAGAAAAAAAAAAAAACAAATATATGAGGAAGAAAAAAGAAACAGACAGGGAAAAAGACAAGCATAGAGAAAAAAGAAAAGTGACGGGCATACATAGTTGGGACTATGCTTTTCTAATGAAAGAAAGGTTTCCTCATTAAATTCAATAACAATAATCGATAGAGGAAGGTTGTAAGGCCCTATAAAATAACCCAATTGTCCAGCACTGGCTGAAACCTGGGAGTTAATTTCGATAATAACAAAGCTATTTTTTTCGGTAAAATTGCGCCCTTTTTCTTTCTTATTTCGGAAATGGCAGACATTTGACATGTCGGTAAAAGCTAAAATACGATGGAAATGTGCTTTTTTTTAAGGAAAGCAAAGGTTTCCTCGTTGAAGTCAATATAAATGGTGGTCAAAAGTGAAAGAAGTAAGCATCAAAATCCTGTCGCTTCATTGCATTCTGTAATTTTTTTTATAGATTTTTGCTTTTTTACGGACGCACTTTAGTCAATATTTCAGCAAACACAAGCCTCAAAAACCATACAAATACACTAAATTCCTACTCTATTTCTTGATCAAAGCATCCACTTGTTTTTGTCAATACTATTAAATTTTTTTTTCATTGTGAAATCATTTACATGATCAAAATTGGCAATTTTTGGCTGAAACACTAGCCTAATAAAAAAGTTGAAAGCCTCAACTTTGATGGCCTTTAGCTCGGACACAACCTGGAAAAAGTAGAATTTTCTTCTACATATTGATAGAGGTAGGTTGAAAGACACTCTTAAATAATTCAAATGGCCGGCAACAGCTCAATCCCATAAGTTAGTCTTGACCGTGATGTAACCATTTTTGAGTAAAATTTGGCTCTTTTTCTTTCTTACTTTGGAAAAGGCTGACATTGGGCATGTCGGAAGATGCTAAAAAACATCGCAAAAATGCTTTTCTTCGTTAGCAAAGGTTTCTTATGTAATTCATTATCAACGGAAGCCAAAAATGCAAGAGGTGAGCATCAAAATCCTGTCGCTTCACGATGATGGCGAATTTTTCAAGGGCTTTTTCCCCTTTTATGGAAGCATTTCCATACAACATTGAGCATACACATGCCTATAACACTATTCAGTAATGTAATACTTGTACTCTACTGCAGGGTCCAAGTATTTGATTGTTTGTCCATACACATTTGAATGTTTTTATTGGATTTCAATATCCTTTACACGGGGAAACTCGGCATTTTTGGTTGAAAATCCAGACCAAAAAGCTTGTTGCAAGCCTTAATTTTGATCACCTTCGGGCTCAGATTCAGCGTAAACAAAATTAAACGTTAAATTTTCTTTCACATATCGATGGAAAAAGATTGAAATACACTATGAAATGCCTCAAATTGCTGGTCACAACTTTAGGCAACTAGTTATTTTCGATGGTAGTAAAGCACATTTTTCATAGAATTTTGCACATTTTCTCACCCATTTTAGAAACGTCAGGCGCTAGAGTTGTCAGAAATACTTTAAAATACATCAGGAATGTGGTTTTCAATGTTTATGAAACTTTTCCCACTCAGGAGAATAAAAAAGAAATGTAATCTTTATGAAAGAAATGAGAAAAAGAAAGTGGTAAGATTCTGCTACACCGCAACTGCGGACTTTTTTTTTTTCTTCTCCCTTTATCTATTTAACCAAGCATTAAAAAAGTACAGACTCAATACAATTTTTTTTGTATGCTTTTTCCATGGCCAATGATACCAGTGATCAAATGTCCCTTTTTTTTATATACTTCTGATTCAGATCTAGCTTTGAAGAGGGAGCCAACCATCAATTTGGAGGTGAGAAATAGCCCGAAAATTGGAATCCATCGCGGAGTACCAGATCTTCTTCAAGAGGGTAAAAAATTTTTCTACTTTTCGGTAGAGTAAGGTTGAAAGACCCTATAGAATAACCCAAATGGCCAGCACCGGCATAAACCTGCGAGTAAGTTTTGATCGTAACAAAGCTATTTTTTTTTTCCGGTAAATTTGGGCCCTTTTTCTTCTTTATTTTGGAAATGGCAGACATTGGACATGTCAGAAAAAGCTAA
This sequence comes from Plakobranchus ocellatus, assembly GCA_019648995.1. Taxonomy (NCBI): domain Eukaryota; kingdom Metazoa; phylum Mollusca; class Gastropoda; family Plakobranchidae; genus Plakobranchus; species Plakobranchus ocellatus. The sequence goes on along the minus strand of BLXT01004016.1, from coordinate 72,683 downwards.
AATATGATGGGAATGTGCTTTTTTAATGAAGGCTAAGGTTTCTTTATTCAAGTCAGTAACGACGGAGGCCAAAAATGAAAGAAATGAGCATCCAAATCCTGTCGTTTCATGGCTATGTGGAATTTTGAAATCGATTTTCAGTCTTTTACGGACGCACCTTCGTCAACATCGAAACAAATGCAAGCTTAAAAAAACCATGCCTATAAATACTACATTTCTACTCTTTTTCATGATCAAAGCATCAACGCGTTTTTGGCCATGCAATTAAATGTTTTTTTTTTCTTTTTGAAGTCATTTACATGAGAAAAAATCGGCAATTTTTGGCTGAAACTCTAGCTCAAAAAGAGGTTGAAAGCCTTAACTTTGATTGACGTTAGCTTGGACACAACAAGAAAAATGTTGAACTTTCATCTAGATATCGATAGAAGTAGGTCAAAAGCCAGTGTTAAATAGACTCAAGCATCCAGCAACGACTCAATTTGAGGCTGAGTTTTGATCTCAATAAAGCCATTTTTGAGTAAAATTTTGCTCTTTTCTCTCTTATTTTGGCAACGACTAGCATTGGTCGTGTCGGAGGACACTAAAATACATCATGAAGATGCTTTTCATTGTCAGCAAAGGTTTCTTTATGAAATTCAATAAAGACAGAAGCCAAAAATGCAAGAAATGAGAATCGAAATTTTGTAGCTTAACGACGATGGCAAATTGTTTAGCACTTTTTCCTTTCCTAGGGAACTATTTCCATAAAAACCTGAGCAAACACATTCCGATCACACCGCTCACTGATATTATACTTGTTCTCTACTTCATGGCCGAAGTATTATTTTTCTATACATTTGAATGTTTATTTTTAAATTCTTTTACATGGGCAAACTTGGCATTTTTGGTTGAAAATCCAGACGGAAAGGTTTTCTTGTGCAAGTCAGTAATGATGGAGGTCAAAAGTGTAAGATCTAAGCTTCAAAATTGTGTCGTTTCATTGGATGTGGAATTTTTAATGGATTTTCGCTCTTTTACAGATGCACCTTAGTCAATATCTAAGCAAACGCAAACCTGAAAAACCATACAAATATCGTACATTTTTTCTCTATTTCATGATCAAAGCATCAACTTGTTTTTGTCTATAAATTAATTTTTAAAAATTCATTTGGAAGTCATTTGCATGAGCAAAATCGGCAATATTTGACTGAATCACTAACCAAGAAAGAGGTTGAAAGCCTCAAGGTTTGATCGCCTTTAGCTTGGACAGAACCATGAAAATGTTGAATTTTCTTCTACATATTGAAAGAGATAGGTTGAAAGACAATGTTAAAAAAATTCAAATGGCCAGGAACAGCTCAAGCCCACGAGTTAGTCTTGACAATCACATAGCCATTTTTGAGTAAAATTTCGCTCTTTTTCTTTCTCACTTTGGAAACTGCTGACTTTGGCCATGTCGGAAGATACTAAAATACATAAAAAAAATGCCTTTCATCGTAAGCAAAGATTTTTTTTTTTTTTATAATTCAATAATGACTGAAGCAAAAAATGCAAGTAGTGACATCAAAATTCTATAGCTCCATGACCATGGCGATTTCAGTCTTTTACGGACGCACATTCGTCAACATTGAAACAAATGCAAGCTTAAAAAACTATGCCAATAAATCCTACATTTCTACTCTTTTTCATGATCAAAGCATCAACGCGTTTTTGACCATGCAATTAAATGGTTTTTTTTCATTTTGAAGTCATTTACATGAACAAAAATCAGCAATTTTTGGCTGAAACTCTAGCTCAAAAAGAGGTTGAAAGCCTCAACTTTGATTGACGTTAGCTTGGACACAACAAGAAAAATGTTGAACTTTCATCTAGATATCGATAGAAGTAGGTCAAAAGCCAGTGTTAAATAGATTCAAGCATCCAGCAACGACTCAATTTGAGGTTGAGTTTTGATCTCAATAAAGCGCTTTTTTGCAAAAATGTGACTCATCTGGTCTTTCCAGAGGAGTCTTCAATTGTTTTTCTACGCTGTTTCCAGTAACGTCCATAGAACCAATGGCCAAATACTCTTTTTTTTCTTTCCTTTTGAGTAGTTCTAATTTAGAAAGAGGTCAACCATCAATTTTGAGTTGAGAAATAGCCCAAAAACTTTGATTTCAGCCCTTGGAATCCGTTGCAGACAGCTTCAAATCTTCTACAAGAGGGTAATAATTTTTTCTACATATCAAAAGAGTATGGTTGAAAGACACTATAAAGTAACCCAAATGGCCAGCACTCACTCAGAGCCGCGAGTTAGTTTTGATTGTAACAAAGCTATTTTTTCAGTTTAAGTGCGCCCTTTTTTTTTCCTTTTTTAGGAAACTGCAGATATTGGACATGTTGGGAAGAGCTAAAATACCATGAGAGTGTGCTTTTTGTTGAAAGCAAAGGTTTCCTAGTGCAAGTCAGTAATGACGGAGGTCAAACGTGCGAGAACTAAGCATCAAAATCCTGTCGTTTCATTGAGACGTGGAATATTTTATTGGATTTAAACTGTTTTACAGATGCACCTTAGTCAATACCTAAGCAAATGGAAGCTTAAAAAACCATACAAATATAAAACATTTCTACTCTATTTCATGATCAAAGTAGGTTTTTGACCATCAATTACATGTTTTTTTTTTTTACTTTTGAAGTCATTTACATGAACAAAATCGGCAATTTTTGGCTGAAACACCATCCTAAAAAGAGGTTGAAAGCCTCAAATTTGATTGCCTTAAGCTTGGACACAATGAGAAAAATATTGAACTTTCATCAACGTATTGATAGAAGTAGGTTGAAGGACACTGGTAAATAGATTCAAATATCGAGTTTACTTTTGATGGTAATAAAGCTATTTTTTAGTAAAGTTTCGCTCTTTTTCTCTCTTATTTTGGCAATGGCTGGCATTGGTTATGTTGGAAGACACTAAAATACATCATGAAAATGCTTTTTTATGTCAGCATGATCAAAGCATCAACTTGTTTTTGTCCATACAATCAATTTTGTAAAATTCATTTGGAAGTCATTTGCATGAGCGAAATCGGCAATTTTTAGCTGAAACACTGACCTAGAGGTTGAAGGCCTCAACTTTGATCTACCTCAGCTTAGACAAAACCAGAAAAATATTGATTTTTTGTCGAAGTATTGATTGAAGTAGGTTGAAAGACAGTATTACATTATTCAAATATCCAGTAACAGCTCAATTTGAGATTTTGTTTTGATTGTAACAAAACCATTTTTTGGTAAAATTACGCACTTTTTATTTCTTATTTTGGAAAAGGCTGGCATCGGCCATGTCAGAAGATGCTAAAATACATCAGGAAAATGCTTCTTAGTGTTTTCCACTTACCAAAACCATAAGTCATATGATTTTATGGCATAAGTAGCAAGCCAGGACTCATTAAAAAAAAACCTATCCTGTGGCATCAAGTAGATCATCCGTTTACATTTGATGGGTTTTAGTGAAAAAAATCTCCTAGTTTGTACAAATTGATATCAAAGAGCGAGTTAAGTTTCAGAAAGATTGTTTAGAGGCAAATTATTTATTCAAGAAAAAACACAGGTTTTTTTCCCTACGTATCATTAGAGAAATGTTGAAAGACACTGTAAAATAACCCACCAAATGGCAATTAAATTTAAAACAAAATTAAATTTTCTTTCAAATTATGATCAAGAAAGATTGAAATACACTATTGAATGCCCCAAAATCGCTTGCTACAACATCAGCTCGCAATTTAAAAGTGGTAAGGTTCTGTTACACCGCAACTATTGACTTTTTTTTTTCTATTATCTATTTAGCCAGGTGTTAAAAATGCGCAGGCTCAAACAATTTTTTGTGCGCTTTTTCCAGTAATGTCCAATGGCACCAGGAACCAAATGTCCTTTTTTTTAATTTCTAGCTTTGGAGAGGGAGTCAGCCATCAATTTGGAGGTGACAAATAGCCTGAAAATTGTGATTTTCAACCCTTGGAATTCGTAACAGACAGCTTCAAATATTCCTCAAGAGGGTAACAATTTTTTCTACATATTGATAGAGTAAGATTGAAAGAGCCTATAAAATAACACCAAATGGCTAGCACTGGTTCAAACCTGCCAGTAAGTTTCAATCGTTACAAAGCTATTTTCTTTTTTTGCGCTAAAATTGCGCCCTTTTTCTTTCTTATTTTGGAAATGGCAGACATTGGACATGTTGGAAAGGGCTAGTTTACGTTGGGACTGTACTTTTTTAATGAAAGCTTACGTTTCTTTGTTCAAGTCAATAACAACTGCAGTAAAAACTGAAAGAACGAAGCATCAAAATCCTGTTGCTTCATTGTATTGTGTTATTTTTTAGTGGATTTTTTGCTCTTTTACGGACTTAGTTAATATCTTAGCAAATCCAAGCAATATTGGCAATTTTCGGGCTGAAACACTGACCTAGAGGTTGAAAGCCTCAACTTTGATGGCCTTTAGCTCGTACACAACCAGAAAAATGTCGAATTTTCTTCTACGTATCGATAGAGGTAGGTTGATTGTCTGGCATTGGCCATGACGTGAAAATCCAGACAGAAAGCTCGTTTCAAGCCTCAATTTTGATAGCCTTCGTGTTCAGATTCAACCTTAACAATGTTAAGTTTTCTTTCACAAATTGATAGAGAAAGATTGAAATACAGTATTAAATGCGTCAAATTGCTTGCTACAACTTTAGCCCGCTAGTAATTTTCGATGGTAGTAAAGCCTATTTGTCATAGAATTTTTCACATTTTCTTACTTGTTTTAGAAACACCAGGCACTAGAGTTGTCAGAAATACTGTAAAAAGCATTAGGAATATGGTTTTCAATGTTTATGAAACTTTTCCCATCCAGGAGAATTAAAAAGAAATGTAATCTTTGTGAAAGAAATTAGAAAAAGAACGTGATAAGATTCTGCTTCAACAAAACTGGGGATTCTTTTTTTCTTCTCCTATTATCTATTAAACCAAGCGTTAAAAAAGTACAGACCCAATACAATTTTTTTTTACGTTTTTTTCAGAAATGTTTAATGGCATGAAAGACCAAATGTCCTCTTATTTTTATTTCCTTCTGAATCAGATCTAGCTTTGGAGAGGGAGTCAACCATCAATTTTGAGGTGAGAAATAGCCCGAAAATTGTGATTTTCAACCCTTGAATCCGTCGCAGACAGCTTCAATCTTCTTCAAGAAGGTAACATTTTGTCCTGCATATCGATAGAAAAATTATATCCATAGAGAAAGGTTGAAAGACACTATAAAATAACCCAAATGGCCAGCACTGGCTCAAAACTGCAAGATGGTTTCGTTCGTGACAAAGCTAATTTTTTCTTTAAATTTGCGACCTTTTTCTTCCTTATTTCGGAAACTGCAGATATTGGACATGTCGGAAAGGGCTAATATACATGGGACTGTGCTTTTTCTAATGAAAGCAAAGGTTTCCTCGTTGAAGTCAATAACAACGGCGGTCAAAAGGGAAAGAGTAAGCATCAAAATCCTGTCGCTTCAATGCATTCTGTAATTTTTAAATGGATTTTGCTCTTTTACGGACGCATCTTAGTTAATATCTAAGCAAACCCAAGCATGGAAAACCATACAAACATACTAAATTTCTACTCTATTTTATGATCAAAGCATCAACTTCATTTTGTTAATACCATTACTTTTTTTCATCATTTTGAAATCATTTACATGATCAAAATTGGCAATTTTTGGCTGAAAAAAAAAAAAGGTTGAAAGCCTCAACTTTGATGGCCTTTAGCTCGGACACAACTGGGAAAATGTTGAATTTTCTTCTAAATATTGATAGAGGTAGGTCTAAAGACACTATTAATTTATTCAAATGGCCAGTAACAGCTCAAACCCACGAGCTAGTCTCGACAATGATACAGCCATTTTTGATAAAAATTTTGTTCTTTTTCTTTCTTACTTTGGAAACGGTTGACATTGACCATGTCGGAAGATACTAAAACAGCATAAAAATGCTTTTCATCGTTAGCAAAGGTTCTTTATGAAATTCAATATCGACAGAAGACAAAAAGGCAAGAGGTAAGCATCAGAATCCTGTCCCTTCAGGATGATGGCAAACTTTTGAAACGCTTTTTCCTCTCTCTGTTATGAAAACGTTTCCATAAAACACTGAGCAAACACATGCCTATAACATTATTCAGTGATGGAATACTTGTACTCTACTTCAGGGTCCAAGTATTTGATCATTTGTACCTATACATTTGAATGTTATTATTGGAATTCACTATCCTTTACACGAGCAAACTCGGCATTTTTGGGTGAAAATCCAGACCAAAACCTTGTTGCAAGCCTCAATTTTGATCACCTTCAGACTCAGATTCAACGTAAACAAAATTAAATTTTCTTTGACATCTTGATCGCGAAAGATTAAAATACACTATTGAATGCCCCAAACTGCTTGCTACAACTTCAGTCCGCGAGTCTGCGAGTGGTAAGATTCTGCTACACCACAGCTGCTGACTCTTCTTTTTTTCCCCAATTATCTATTTAACCAAGTGTCAATAATCTACAGACTCAATTCAATTTTTTGTATCCTTTTTCTAGTAATGTCCAATGAGACCAGTGACCAAATGTCCTTTTTTTCAATTTCCTTCTGAATCAGATCTAGCTTTGGAGAAAGAGCCAGCCATCAATGTTGAGGTGAGAAATAGCCCGAAAATTGTGATTTTCAACCCTTGGGTGGAATCCTTCGCAGACAGTTTCAGATCTTCTTCAAGAGAGTAACAAATTTTTCTACTTTTCGATGGAATAATTTTGAAAGACCCTATAGAATAACCCAAATGGCCAGCACTGGCATAAACCTGCGAGTAAGTTTTGTTCGTAACAAAGCTATTTTTTCCCTTAAATTTGCGCCCTTTTTCTGTTTTATTTTGGAAACTGCAGATATTGGACATGTCGGAAAGAGCTAAAATACGATGGGAATGTGCTTTTTTAATGAAGGCTAAGGTTTCTTCATGCAAGTCAATCATGATGGATGTCAAAATTGCCTGAAGTTAGTATTGATATGCTGTTGTTTCATTGGGATGTGGAATTTTGGAATTGATTCTAGCTTTTTCACTGACAAACCTTCGTCAATATCTAGGCAAACGCAAGTTAAAAAAAAACCATACAAGTATACTAAATTTATACTCTTTTTTTATGATCAAAGCTTCAAATTTTTTTTGTCCATACAATGGAGTGTTTTTAATTCAATTTGAAGTCATTGAGTGTTTTTAATTCAATTTGAAGTCATTGAGTGTTTTTAATTCAATTTGAAGTCATTGAGTGTTTTTAATTCCATTTGAAGTCATTTACATGAACAAAGTCGGCAATTTTTGATTGAAACACTAACCAAGAAAGAGGTTGAAAGCCTCAAGGTTTGATTGCCTTTAGCTCGGAAACAACCAGGAAAATGTTGAATTTTCTTCTAAGTATTGATAGACTTTTTTTCTTTCTTGTTTCAGAAACGACTGGCATTGGCCATGTTCGAAGATGCTTAAATACATCACAAAAATGCTTTTCATCATAAGACAAGGTTTTTTTTTATAAATTCAATAATGACTGAAGCTCCATGACGATGGCGAATTTGTTTGCGCTTTTTCTTCTCTTGCGGAAGAGTTTCTGTAAAAACCTGACACCATTCACTGATGTTATAATTGTATTCTACTTCATGGCGGAAATATTTGAACTTTTATCTCTATACATTTCAATGTTTTTATCAGATTTTAAAATGATTTAAACGGGCAAAATCGTTATTTTCTGGTTGAAAATCCTAAAGCTAATTGTAAGCCTTAATTTTGATCGCCTTTGGGCTCAGATTCAACCTAAACAATGTTTAATTTTCTTTCATGTATTGAAGAGAAAGATTGAAATACACTATTAAATACCTCAAAGTGCTTGCTACAACTTCAGCCTGGGAGTAAACTTTGATCATAGTAGAGCCCAATTTTCATAGAATTTCATACATTCTCTTATCTTTTTTTGAAAACGCCAGGCACTGGAGTCATCAGAAGACAGTAAAATACATCAAGAATGTGGTTTTCAATGTTTATGAATCTTTTTCCACCAGGAGAATTAAAGGAAAACCTTATCTTTGTGAAAGATATGAGAAAACGAAAGTGTTAAGATTCTGCTACACCACAACTGGTGACTCTTTTTTTTCCTATTATCTATTTAACTGAATATCTTAAATGCCTCAACAATTTGTTTTTTCCAACACTTTTTCCAGTAATGTCCAAATGAACCAATGGCCAAATATTCGTTTTTTTTCTTTCCTTTTGAGTCAGTTATAGCTTTGGAAAGGGAGTCAACCATCAATTTTGAAATGAGAAATAGCCAAAAATTGTGATTTTCAACCCTAGGAATCCATCACAGACAGCTTCAAATCCTTTCCAAGAGGGTAATAAGTTAATATCTAAGCAAACGCAAGCCTCGAAAACCATACAATCATACTAAATTTCTACTCTATTTCATGATCAACGCATCGTCTTGTTTTTGTCCATACCATTAAGTCTTTTTCTCATTTTGAAATCATTTTCATGACCAAAATTTGCAATTTTGTCTAACAAAAAGGTTGAAAGCCTCAACTTTGATGTCCTTTAGCTCAGACACAACCAGAAAAATATTGAATTTTCTTCTACATATTGATAGGGGTAGGTTGAAAGACACTTATATAATTCAAATGCCCAGCAGCAGCTCAATCCTATGAGTTAGTCTCGACGAGGACATAGCCATTTTTGAGTAAAATTTCGCTCTTTTTTTTCTTACCTTGGAAACAGCATTAAAAATGTACAGACTCAATACAATTTTTTTTTTTACGCTTTTTTCAGAAATGTTTCCTTCTGAATCAGATCTAGCCTTGGAAAGGCAGCCAACCATCAATTTTGAGGTGAGAAATAGCCCCAAAATTGTCATTTTCAACCCTTGGAATCTGTCGCAGACAGCTTCAAATCTTCTTCAAGAGGGTAACAATTTTTTCTTTATATTGATAGAGAAAGATTGAAAGACTTTATAAAATAACCCAAATGGCCAGCACTGGCTCAAACATGCGAGTAAGTTTCAATCCTAACAAAGCTATTTTTTCAGTTAAATTGCGCCCTTTTTCTTCCTTATTTTGGGAATGGCAAACATTGGACATGTTGGAAACGGCTAATATACGTTGAGACTGTGCTTTTTTAATGAAAGCTAAGGTGTCTTCATTCAAGTCAATAACAACAGCGGTCAAAAGTGAAAGAAGTAAGCATTAAAATCCTGTCGCTTCATTGCATTGTGTAATTTTTTAATGGATTTTTGCTCTTTCGCGGACATACCATGGTCAATGTTTAAGCAAACTCAAGTATGGAAAACCATACAAATATACTAAATTTTTACTCTGTTTCATGATCAAAGCATTAACTTGTTTTTGTCCATACAATTAATTTTGTAAAATTCATTTGGAAGTCATTTGCATGAGCAAAATCGGCAATTTTTGGCTGAAACACTGACCTAGAGGTTTAAGGCCTCAACTTTGATCTACCTCAGCTCGGACACTACCAGAAAAATATTGAATTTTTGTCGGAGCATGGATAGAAGTAGGTCGAAAGACAGTGTTAAATTATTCGCATATCTAGTAACAGATCAATTTGAGATTTTGTTTTGATTGTAACGAAGCCATTTTTGGGTAAAATTATGCATTTTTTATTTCTTATGTTGGAAAAGGCTGGCATTGGCCATGTCAGAAGATGCTAAAATACATCGGGATAAATGCTTCTTGGTCTTTTCCACTTACCAAAACCATAAGTCAAATTTTTTTTTTTTTTTATTTGTATGGAATTTACTATCATGTAAACTTGTGTTGTTTTCTTTTTCTTTCCCTGGACCAGTCCTAGTGCATGTTAATCTCAGCAGCCATTATCAGTCAGAGACATCATGCAGTCTTGTACACGGCAGATCTTTTTTTGGTGGCAGGAAAAGAAGTTGGGAAGGGGGGGAGGAATACACTCTGGAGTTGGAATCGGTGCTGCTTGCCTTGGGACTCTGTAGGAAGATCCTTATTACATGCAGGATATAAATCAAAAGTATGTTAAAGCTATTGCATTTTTTTTACATAAAATGTCAAATTTTACAAAAAGCAAGGTTTTAAAGTTTTTTGGGTTTTTTTTTTATGTTTCAAAGCTTTGGTAACTCCTTTGTACCTTTGAGATTTTTTTTCCATAAGTGAAACTTTTTTTTTTTTCTTTGTAAAAAGTTTAGATTAATAGTGAGTAAAGGCTTAATAGAAACTAGAAACCTCAGAAAGCATACAAGAAGAAAGACATATGACCAAAATAAGCCAGCATAGTTTTTCTAAAAAGTGAAAGCATGGTGATGTGAAATGTATTTCTTTGTGACAAAAAAAATCCAAAAAAACATGATGGCTTTAGTCTTTAAAGTCTTCCAGCTCCTATAGAGCAATGATGCTTACAATGTCAAACTTTACAGAGAGTAAGTTTTTAAAGTTTGGGGAAACACATTTTGCTTTGTCAATGTACATCTAAATTTTTTTTTCTTAAGATGAACATTTTTCAGATTGAGAGCTGCAAGTTTTTTGATATTCACTTTATTTGACCATTTTGCTGAGCTGCTCACTAGCCAGGACAAAAGTGTTCCAGAGATCCTGAATTCTCAATTTATAATTAATGGTTGGATAAAATGGTCAACTTCAGTTGTGTCTAGACAGCTCTAGGTGAGGGCAATTAGAATTAAATTTATCAATAATTATTACCAATGCTCTTTCTTTCAGAAACAAGCCGGAGACCACCTAGATATTGAGAGTGATGTCGACCGGGCTGAGCATGTGGAGAAGGTAGAACTCAGGCAGTAAGTAATGGCTTCTATTGTTATAGCTTGCTACTGGTAGAATACTAGGACCCAAAGCGCTCGTTGGGAATGTGCTTTGCAATGAAAGCAAAGGTTTCCTTGTGCAAGTCACTAACAGCTGTGGTCAAAAGTCCAAGAAGTAAGCATCGAAATCCTGTCCTTTCTTTGGAATCTGGAATTTTTTTATCGATTTTCACTCTTTTATGGACACACCTTCGTCAATGTCTAAGCAAATGCAAGCCTAAAAAGCCATACAATATACTAATTTCCTACTCTGTTACATGACCACAGCATCAAATTGTTTTTGTCCATAGAATTAAGGGTTTTGTTTTTATTTTAAACTCACTTACATGTGCAAAATCGGCAATTTTTGCTAAAACACTAGCCTAAACAGAGGTTGAAAGCCTCAACTTTGATCTCCTTTTATCTTGGAGACAACCAGAAAAATGTTAATTTTCATCTGGTTATATACAGAAGTAGGTTAAAAGACACGTTAAATAATTTAAATGGCCAGCAACAGCTCAAATCTGTGTGTTAGTTTCAATTCAATCCATTTTTGAGTAAGATCGCTCTTTTTTTATTTTGGAAACGGTTGGCATTGGCCATGTCAGTAGATGCTAATATGCATTGCGAAAACGTTTTTCATCGTAAGCAAAGGTTTCTTTATGAAATTTAATGACGGAAGCCAAAAATCCAAAAAATATCCAAGAAATCCTGTCGTTTCATTATGATGTGGAATTTTAAAATCAATTTTGGCTCTTTTACAGACGCATCTTCGTTAATATGTAATGAGACGCAAGCCTAAAAGGCCATACAAATATACTAAATTTCTACTCTCTTTCATGATCAAAGCATCAAAATCTTTTTGTCCATACAATTGAACGTTTTTATTTCATTTTTAAGTCATTTACATGAGCAAAAAGGCAATTTTTGGCTGAAACACTGACCTAAAAAGAGGTTGAAAGCCTCACCTTTGATCCTTTAGATCTAACACAACCTGAAAAATGTTGAATTTTGTTCTACGCATTGATAGAGTTAGGTTGAAAGACACTGTTGAATAATTCAATTGGCCAGCAACAGCTTGAACCCACGATTTAGTTTCCACCGTGACATTGCCATTTTTGAGTCAAATTTCGCTCTGTCTTTCTTATTTCGGAGACGGCTGACATTGGCCATGTTGGAAGATTCTAAAATACATCACAAAAATGCTTTTCATCATTAACAAAGGTTTTTTCATGAAATTCAATATCGACAGAAGCCAAAAATGCAAGAAGTAAGCATCAAAATCCTGTTGCTTCATGATGATGGTGAAATTTTTAGCGCTTTTTCCCCTTTCTGTAAAATTCTGAGCAAACACATGCCTATAAAAATATACAGTGATGTTATAATTATACTCTACTTCATGGTCACAAGTATTGGATCATTTGTATGTATACATTTGAATGTTTTATTGGATTTCAGTATCCTTTACATGGGCAAACTTGGCGTTTTTGGTTGAAAATCCAGACCAACAACGCATTGCAAGCCTCAATTTTGATCGCCTTCGGGCTCAGACTCAACCTAAAGAATGTTAAATTTTCTTTTACATATCGACCAAGAAAGATTGAAATACACTATAAAATGCCTCAAATTTCTTGCTACAACTTCAGCTTGCGAGTACATTTTAATCGTAGTAAAACCTATTTTTCGTAGAATTTTTCGCATTTTCTTACCCGTTTTGGAAACGCCAAGCACTAGAGTTATCAAAAATACTGTAAAATACATCAGGAATGTGGTTTTCAATGTCAATAAAACTTTACCCATCCAGGAGAATAAAAAAGAAATGTAATCTTTGTGAAAGAAATGAGAAATAGAAAGTGGTAAGATTCTGCTTTACCAAAATTGAGGACTCTTTTTTTTCTTCTCCTATTAACTATTTAACCAAGCGTTAAAAATGTACAGACTCAATAGAATTTCTTTGTACGCTTTCTTCAATAATGTCCAATGACACCAGTGACCAAATGACCTTTTTTTTCATTTCCCTCTGAATCAGATCTAGCTTTGGAAAGGGAGTCAACCATCAATTTTGAGGTGAGAAATAGCCCGAAAATTGTAATTTTCAACCCTTGAAATCCGTCGCAGACAGTTTCAAATCTTCTTCAAGAGGGTAACCTTTTTTCTTACATATTGTTAGAGAAAGGTTGAAAGACACTATAAAAATAACTCAAATGGCCAGCACTGGCTCAAATCTGCAAATTAGTTTCAATCGTGACAAGACTATTGTTTTCAGTAAAATTGCACCCTTTTTCTTCCTTATTTTGGCAATGGCAGACATTGGACATGTCGGAAAGGGCTAAAATACGTCAGGAATGTGCTTTTAGAATGAAAGCAGAGGTTTCCTCATTGAAGTCAATAACATTGGCGGTCAAAAGTGAAAGAAGTAGGCATCAAAATCTTGTTGTTTCATTGCATTTTGTAACTTTTCACTGGATTTTTGCTCTTTTATGGATGCACCTTAGTTAATATCTAAGCAAACCCAAGCCTGGAAAACTGTACAGCTATACTAAATTTCTACTCTCTTTCATGATCAAAGCATCCACTTGTTTTTTTCCAAACCATTAAGTGTTTTTTTTTTATATTAAAATCATTTACATGACCAAAATTGGCAATTTTTGTCTGAAATACTATTCTAAAAAAAGGTTGAAAGCTTCAACTTTGATGGCCTTTAGCTCGGACACAACCAGAAAAATGTTGAATTTTCTTCTATGTATTGATAGAGGTAAGTAGAAATACACTGTTAAATAATTCAAATGGCCAGCAACAGCTCAAACCCACATGTTCATCTCGACAACGTGTAAAATTTTGGAGTAAAATTTCGCTCTTTTTCTTTCTTACTTTGGAAACGGCTGACATTGGCCATATCGGAAGATGCTAAAATATATCACAAAAATGCTTTTGGTTATTAGCAAAGGTTTCTTTATGAAATTTAATATTGGTGGAAGCCAAAAATGCAAGACATTAGCATCAGAATCCTGTCGCTTTATGATGAAGGCAAATTTTTTTAACGCTTTTTCCCTTCTCTGTTATGGAAACGTTTCCATAAAACACAGAGCAAACACATGCCTATAACATTATTCAGTGATGTAATACTTGTACTCTACTTCAGGGTCCAAGTATTTGATCATTTGTGCCTAGACTAAAACCTTGTTGCAAACCTTAATTTTGATCACCTTCAGGCTCAGATTCAACTTAAATAAAATTAAATTTACTTTCACATATCGGTCGAGAAAGATTGAAAAACACTATTAAATGCCCCAACTAGCTTGCTACAACTTGAGCCTGCGAGAAAAGAGTGGTAAGATTCTGCTACACCGCAACTGCGGACTCTTTTTTTTCCTATTATCTATATAGCCAAGTGTGAAAAATGTGCAGACTCAATACAATTTTTTTTTCACGCTTTTTCCAGTAATGTCCAATGGCACCAGTGACCAAATGTCCTTTTTTTTATACCTTCTGAATCAGATCTAGCTTTAGAAAGGGAGCCAACCATCAATTTTGAGGTGAGAAATAGCCCGAAAATTGTGATTTTCAACCCTTGAAATCCGTCGCAGACAGCTTCAAAACTTCTTCAAGAGGGTAACAATTTTTTTTCACATATCGATAGAGTAAGGTTGAAAGACCCTATAAAATAACCCAAATGACCAGCACTGGCTCAAACCTGCAATTTCTCTCTTTTTCTTTCTTATTATGGAAACGGCTA
>BLXT01004015.1:5885-16084 GCA_019648995.1 Plakobranchus ocellatus | reverse complement strand
CCTTTCCAAGGCATAACAATATAGTTGAACGTCTCCTTAGGCCTGGCTCCTTATTGATTCTCTTTCTATGTCATCAGTTTTTCTCTCTCTCATTACTTTCAGTATTTTCTCTAAATGTCTGCATCATTCTAGCATTCTCAACACATTATTTAGTCTAATTTGCTAAATTTCAGATACAATTTCCCCCTTATTTTTCCTCTAAAATAATTGTTTTTTTTTTTTTTTGCGAAGGCCGGTGCCGATAGTCATAAGGGAAATCCTAGAACAAAAATCAGTTCCACACCCATCTAAGCGTGCTTAGTTACAGCTGCTTTCCGCGCATAGTTGGTCGGGACGTGGCGGGACTCTGCGGACAAAGGCTAAAGAGAGTATGGTTGGTCTAGGCAATGGTGGGTCTGGGTCTCGATCACGAATGATTGTCCCGAAGCTATAACTTCCGACAGTTATAACCATTTTACTCTTTCCTTTTCTCAGTTTTGTTTCTTCTCTTCATTTCGCTTTTTGCCCATGTTTTATTTCAACGAAATACACACAAAAACAAAAAAAAAATTGTACATCAGCTGTTACTTGTGTTCGGCAAGAAAAAAAGAAGAGAGAAAATTTCGTTGGTTTATGAGATTTTTTTCCTCAACAAGTTTTATTTTGCCCCCATACATATATATATTATATATATATATATACATTTTCTGAAAGTTCATATATTTTTCGAAATTATGCTATTTTTTTCCTCATTAAAAAATTTGATTTTGCAAGCTTTCACAAGTCATTAAAAAACGAAATTATGTTTTTCGTAAAAGTTACGTCCCCTGACTTAGACACCAGCTTCACAGGGCAAAGTTGCTCCTTACCCAAAAGGATTAGTACCCAAAGCACACCATTAGGTGTAAAAGAGAAGGCGCCAATTTTAAAATACATATTGGTACCATACTCGGTCCCAAAAAAATAGACAAGACCAATGTGGTGCAATCATAACCAAGTATTACATTTATGAGACAGATGTGTGAAACTGCAATAGAAAACTTTGTCTATGAGTTGTTTTTTTTTTTTAACTTTAAAAAGAATTTGATGTAGCAAGTAATTTTCTCAATTAAAAAAAAAACAACGCTCTTCATGAAAATGATTTATGGAAAATGAGAATACATGATTCAACAATACTGAGAAAAAAATTCTACAATTTCTGCCTGATATATTATACAATTAATCAGCTGAAGTAATACACTTGTCTTTCCTTTTTTTCTTTCCATCCTTCAAAGCGAGCGTTTTTTTTACTGCTGCATTTTTCTGCTTGTACTTGATCTCATCATCCCGAGCTAATAGAGGAAAGAACAGAGAGTGTACTGGGAATGAAAATTATTGTTAAAATAGGACATTTTGAGCCAAAAATACGTTTATAGGAATATTGATGACTTATAAAATAAGTATTGACCTTTGAGCCCAAATGCCTCTTAAATCATGGATTAAAAAATAAAACAAGTTCCTAACTGCTTTAAACCCTATACATGAACAAGACTCCCACATTTTGTAATGCTGATAGAAAAAAAATGTCAGAGGAAGCTCAAAACCTAACAAGCAAATCTTTATTACTTTAATACTATTGTCTCTAAAATTGTCACAAAATGAAAAGCAAACAATAAAACATGGGTACCACAATAGGAGAGTGATAATTGCTCAAACGTAGCCATTTGATACAAAGGACTTCATTCTTATTGCCCTTTGGTAGATTTTTAACTTGTTAAGTCAGTTTCTTTATGAAATAGGTCTTTTTTTTTTTTTTACTGAAATTCAAATTTCACAACAATTTGATTTTTGAAATCCTGATCGGATTTTACACATTAGAGTCACTGCATACAGGATGGTTTAGAAAAAATTAGAAAAAAGAAAAGCGATTGGCTTTAACTTGATACTCGTTATAGCAAGATTGTTAAGGATTGTGTTTGTCTGGTGTATTCCTCTATGCTTTTTCATGGAATGCTTGATTCATCAGATCAAGTTAAGACATCTATTTTTTTAGCCATCATAAAGTGACAGCCGTATCGAGTATGATGTTAAGATGCATCCGTGGGACAATCGGCGACTAAACCGGTAACCCCGTCAATTTCAGAAGGACTGAAAATAGGACCAGTGATGGGCGAAAGATCCTAAAAAGGACAAAGGCCATCCATAGGCCCCTTTACTTTGTGTGTATGTACCAAAACAAAGGCTAGCGGAGAGCCAGTAAACAAATAGTAAACCGACAGAAAGCAAGGGCAAAACACTACTATCTTCCCAAGAAAAAAATCATTATGTAAAACCAAACTCAAATCTCGATTTACAGCGTTGAGGGAGTTTGTGATTCTTATCCGAACCCCTAGTTCGGTGGGATTATCTATGTGCAGCAGGTAGCTCCAGGTCGAAATCAGCGCCTGATTACAAAATTGATCACAAGAAAACAATAAAAATAGCAGAATGGTATGTGCGTACATTGCACGAAAAAGGAAAGTTAGAAAACGTCAGCCAACAAGCGGACGGATTGTACTACGCACCCTAGGACTTGCCGAAAAAAGATAGAAAGAGTCAAGCTCCATGAAACTAGGTAGCAAAATTCTAATTTATTCGGGAGTCATACGCATGAAAGAGGGTTTGTATTTTATTGATGAAACAATAAGAAAAATTCTGGGGAGTTGGTGTCTTATTTCAGACAGTGTAATTATTTCTAAACTGGTAGCCGAACCATTAAATATAGGAATTATTTATTCATATGCATCAACATCTGATAGCAAATATGTAAAAAAAAGGAAAGGTTTGAAGCAATAGAAATATAAAGAGCTATCTAAAATCCCAGGAAATTATGATAACAATGGGAGTTATCAATGCAAAAGTTAGGGTAGAAATATTGTTGGATCCTGTGACATAAGGACTGTAAATGAACGTAGGAGTAAGTTAATAGAAAGATGAGAATGTCAATGATTTTGCCATAACAAATACTTAAAATCAAAAGCATCCTAGACGACCGTGGACTTCGAAGAGCTCCGGAGATAGATTTAGAAACAAAATAGATCATGCTCTGATCTCATTCATAAACGATTCCGAAAAGCCATCAAAGCACCTAAATCACTGCCAGGAGCCGACTGAGATTTCATCATAGTCCAGTAAGGTGTACATTTAAAGTATAACTTAAGAAATTTAAAAAGGCTAAGGTCATTCCTAAATTTCAAAATGGATTTACTAAAACCTGATGAAAACCTGGGAGACAGAATTTTTCTAGCTGCGCATAACAAGTATGAGGCTCTAAACAACATGTCAGAGGTAGAAGAATTGTGGTTAGAAGTGAAAAAGTCATTTAATAGATTAATAGAGTAATAGAGAAAACATTTCTCGAAAACGATGTAAAAGAGCATAAGATATGGATAAACAAACAAATACTCAATGTGATGGGGAAAAGGCACTAAATATGAAATAAAAAGCCAAATACAAAGACCTAAACAAAAAATATCGAGATTAAATGCAATGCAGCAACAGAAGAATGAATTAATTGAAATCAGAAGCTAAATATAGACAATAAATTCTTGCATGCTAAAATTAACGATATCAGTGGTAAGAAAATAAAATGTAGTAGCTCAGGGTGTATCAAATCAAAAGACGGAACAAAATAAATGTAAAAGAAGGAAATACTGAACTGATTGTCAGAATATACTGAAAATCTTTTCAAACGTGATAGGTGAGAAAAACCTGATATAAAGAAAATCCTAGAGGGCCCAACTTTTCTTTTAAGATGAGGTCTTCTTCTTCAGGCACCTTGTCTGGAACAGACATTGGCGATCATGTTCCTCCATTCAAACCTCTTCTCAGTTAATTTTATAAGGTTGTTGTTGCTACCCTTGCCCATACCCATGACTTAAGACTTTCAATAAATGTTATTTTCTGTCTACCTCTACTGCGTTTGCCTTCAATGTTTCCAGTGATTGCTAAGTGTACTAAACCCTTGTATCGGTAGATATGTACTTTGTCGTTGCCCCGTTTTGTGGTTTTAATTAGTGATCGCTCAAGATTAGCCTCTTAGTCTTTCAGTATCTGTTCATCGGACTTTTTCCGTCCACGATATCCTCATCATTCTCTCTGATAAACCACATCTCTACTGCTTCTAGTTTTTACTCTGTCTCCTTGTTTATTGTTCAACAGTCACTACATACACATGTTTTCATTACCCTTATTTTGGTCGTCGAACTTATGTTTCTGTTTGCCAGTATTGGTTTAATTTTTTGAATTGTATCTTTGGCTATAGCTATTCTTTTACTTTTTTCACTTATGCATCTGCCATTACTTTACATATGCAACTAACATCTGATGTTATCAGTAACCTAGATATTTGAATTAGAGATGAAGTAGAGGCAGAATTAATGAAAATGAAGAACGGAAAAGCCATTAGATCAGATAACATTTTAATAGAAACAACTAGAGCATTAGATAACCTAAGAATAGACCTGCAAAACAAGACTGCTTAATGCAATTTATGAAAGTGGTGCGTTTCCAAAAGGTCTTTGAAGCTCTGTTTTTATAGTACTGCCCAAAACATGAGGAGCAACAATTATTTAAAAGAAAATTTTACAAAAATTCGGTTTTGATGCAAAGAATGCGGAATCTGAAACCAAATATCTGCGAAACAGTTTGGCTTTATGGTTGATAAAAAGACTAAAGCGCAGTATTCACTTTGTAAATGCCTATGTATAAATGCCAAAGACCTTTATCTCTGCTTCATTGACTATTCTTTGACAAAGAAAAACAAGTAGAGCTGGTTCATATAGTGGAAAATATAGACACTGATGGGAAAGATTTGAGAGTTATATGAACTTTTTATGGGATCAAACTGCATCTGTAAGAGGTGAAGGAGTACACAGTAATTTCAAATCCATCAAAGGAGGTGTGAGGCAGGGATGTTTACTATAAAGTCCTTAATAATGGTGCAGGCTAGAATAGGAGTGCAGGTGGACATTCGTGCAAACATTACAATCGTTGCACAAATTTCCACCCGGTACTCTTTTTACATCCTTTATACCAATTACAAAATACTGACTCTGAACAATAACAAGTTACAAATAAAGCTGAACACAAAATTATTTAGGTCAGCTTCTTTGGACTGTGCACAATTAAGTCGGTCTAACGGGTATAAACTAAAAACAATTTTTGATCGATTGATATATTCTTCTTTTAATTAACGTGCAGGCCCGAATAACAGGTGCAAAAATATCGTGGAAAAAATAAGAAAGGTACCGGTACGCTTATAAGGGACAATATAGTAATGACTCCTTATCCAGGCTCAAAAGTAGATGGAGACAATCCTAATAATATCAGGAATTGCAGATTATACTGTTTTAATAACAGAATCGGATGAACAACTTCAACACTTTAAGAGACTGTAATTATCGAGAGCAAAAGAATGGGCGAGTCTTTGAATGTAAAAAGAAAAATGGAATCTCAAAGAAATTCTCTAATCCCCAAATGCTATCTCATTAGCAAAGGCAATAAATAAAATTCAAATATCTTAGCCAACTGATGAAATCAGATGATGGATACAGACAAGAAATAAGTAAAAGGATAGCAATGGCCAAGTATACATTTAAAAAAATGGAACCAATTCTTGCATAATTATGGAAATTAGAGTAAGGGTAATGAAAACATGTATGGTCAATACTATTAAATGGTGGTAAGTGTTGAACAATAAACGAGGAATCAGAGAGAAAACTAGAAGAAGAAGTTATATGGTTTATCATATGAATGATGATGATATCATGGATGGAAAAAGCCCAATGAATTGGTACTGAAAGAGGCTAATCTTGAACGATCACTAATTAAAACCACAAGCCTGAGTGGTTATGTAGTCTACTAGCCGCTCATGTATTGAAATCGCCTTGCTCTCACTTTATATAGGCTATTAATAGCCTACATAAGAAAAAGGCTAGGCGATTATATCAATAATGCGACTAGTAACCTACATAAGGCAATAGCTCTTTATAACATAGGCTACTCAATCTTACGAAAATTTAAAACACATACACAGCTACTGACATTTAAAACACATACACAGATCCCACTATATGCCTCCTTTCAAGTATCATCCATTAATACAGTGGTTATTGCTGATTGTGTGTGTGTGTGTGTGTGTGTGTGATTGTGTGATCTACTGGAGAAAGATTGTCAGATCTGCGTTGAGACTAACTTTCTTACAAACCCTCATGTGGTCACTTTATAAGAAGATGATGCCAGTGCAGATGGTTGACACCAATCGAATATGTGTATGGTAAAAGTGATTTCAATTTCAAGTGATTTTCATCCACAGCTTGAATTGGGAATATAAAAGAGATTTGACCATGTTGCTCAAAATTTTTGATTAATAGCAGTATTATGTCTTTATAAATTCAGAGCGTTTATGTGTGCTTCCCCCTTTTTTATGAATTCTCTTTGTCCCTCTGTAAGAAAAGTGAAGCGAGTCCTACATCGAAGAACCAAAATTAGGTACCTGATTCTTCTTTGCATACGGCATTTTGAGAGACCTAGCTAACAATCGTGTGCAGGGTTGACACAGGGGAACAATGAAAAAATTCTTGCCGTTCAGACTGGAATTTGAACCTCTAATCCCCCCAAACGTTAGCCATCTGCCCTATCAGATGAGCCTCTGTTAGCCCGCCTCTTTGCTACTGTATTATTGTAAAGGTGCCTACCTAACCCTGTAAAATCTAGGAGCTTCCCGATTTTTCTGTCTCATCCAAAAGGCCATTTTCACCGAATCCTTTTTAACTTGACCTCAAGCCTTTTATCTACTATATAGACTCATAATCTAGATAAAAGAAAACATATATTCCAATTACACTTGAAGCAACCATTACGGATACGCCAATGAGACTAGTGTCATATTGCACCCTTTTTTTGGCCTGCCTGTGTACTGCATTTCTCTTCTTTTTCTCTTTGCTGTCAGCCATTTGCTAAGATTTTTTAATACCGCCTGTCAATCTAAAGTTTAATGCTCTGTCCTCCCTATCTTTTCTTTTTTAAATTCCCCGTTCTTATTCCAAGCACCCCATTATTTTCTTTCTCGCTCTTTCTACTCACCCCTCTCTTTCTCTTTTCTTTTCTATTCGCTTTCCGGTTCAATTTTCTTCTTGTTGGACTTTTTTTTGACGGTTGTTTTGCTTTAATTTGTACGTACTAACGGTGGTGGTGGTGGTGGTGGTGGTGGTGGTATTGATGTAGCATGTAGTGCTGAGTGGAAATACAGATGGATATGATGTAATAATTAAAGAAACTGCTCATACTTGGAATGGCTAATTAAAAAAAAGCAATCAAAATTATATTTGGATTTTTGTAATGCTGACAATCCATTGGCACCTTTTAGCTTTCATCTTTATCATGAATATGCTCCTTTATTGACCTTACGCTTCAAACTACTTATGCAATCATGAAAAACTCAACAAATCTCATGCCATGTAGGCTTATTGTTACAAAATATAGAAACAGAGATCACAAATTTGTCGTGATTCCGGGTAATCCTGAACCTGCGATATTTTCAAGCGGCTGCTTCTCAGAAGAAAACTCAGCGAAAAAAGATACATCTTATCTTTCTTTTTAAAAAAAAAATGAATATGTTTAAATCCTTTACTTTTGACGAGTCGCTAGTTTTGATATAGGGAGACATGAAGATGGAAAGTTGATAATGCATACGATGATGATATGGTGGACTTACCAGGTACTTCAATTTTGTTTTTAATTTTATCTTTTTATTCCGGCTGATGTTTCTCACAAATAAAAATCTCCGATGGATGTAAAAGAAAACAATTTTCGTGTAGACGAAGAGCGTTAACCTATTTCTGCTTCCTCAGCTTATCTTTCACATCTTGGTAATACACGACAAAATATTAGATTGGCTAAAGTTGCCTTCACATTTTACAAAACCACACTTAGTAGGCTTTTTATTTAAAATTAATAGGCAAACGTTTGGAAAAATTGCAGCCTTTAATGGTTTCATAAAAAAGGTTGGGTAGGGATGCAGAATTCAACCATACTTTATATCTTAGATCTACAGTAAGGTCGGTACTGTTGTAATGTATAGTAGACAGTGTTGGACAGTAAGCAAGCAAACAGAACAAAAACTAGAAGCAGTAGAGATGTGGTTTATCAGAAGAATGATGGAAATATCATGGACAGAAAAAAGCCAATGAATTGGTACTGAAGGAGGCTAATCTTGAGCGATCACAGATTAAAACCATAAACAGAGGCAATTACAGTTTTTAGGCCTCATTTGCCGACACAAGGGTTTAGAACACTTAGCAATCACTGGAAAGATTACTACTACTGCAAACGCAGTAGAGGTAGACAGAGAATAACTTTTATTGAAAGTCTTAAGTCATGGCTAAAAGGTAAGGTTAGCAATAACAACTTTATGAGGTTAACTCAGAATCGGTCTGAGTGGAGGAACATGATCGCCAATGTCTGTTCCAGACAACGCACCCGAAGAAGAAGATCTACCCTCGCACTCCAAAATGACCATGGCCACTGTTCTGCTACACCACATGATTATAATGCCCTGCCAAACGTGAGCGGGAGTAAAGATATGAGTTCTATCAACATCAAGGCGAAACAATAAGCTTTAAAAAAAATTGCAAGTGGGAAAGTACATTGGCAGAGAAGTTAAACTTTATTGTGCTGTTTATGTAGGGCTTCAAGATATTGAATGTAGTTTGCGAAGCTGAGACAGCTACTAAAAACTATCTGATACATTAATCACAGGAGCTACATAATGTGAATTCCATTTACAGTGGTTAACTCAAATTAGTGTAGTTGACAAGCAATGTATATTCTATTTGTAAGTGGCAAAGATCTAATAATTGACTGACACTAATGCAGTGCTTTTTTGTGTGACTAAGTTGATGTATTCTTTAATTAAATTCTAAATATTATATGTCCCAAAAATGTGTGCAGATAGAGTCCTACTATACTGTGCCACGTTCTGCTTTAACGCTTTCAACTAAAGTTTTAACTGGTTTTTTTAAACAGTATTTGAGAGTCGATTGCTCTCTTGTGTGTGCAATAGGGTTATCAGGTCCATGCAAAGGCCACAGAAACATAAGAATAGTCACAAAGCCACACAAGAAATGGAAGTGGGTAATTTAACAAAGTATTGCAAACTTACATACCTGCTATTGATTTCTCAAACTATATGAAAACAACGAATTCAGCAATGATTTTAACCTTTATCATTTATGAGATGAGAAACGGCACAGGCTGCTGCGACTCATAGCATAAATCCCAGCTGCCCGGCTACACTAAGCAGACCTGTTTAGCGTACTTTTATCCTTCCCTTGTTTTATAACTAAATGTCATCTAAAATATACCACGACGCGTGTTTCCTTTACTCTTTTATCTAGTGAGGGTTTTGTAAATGTTTTACCTTATTACACGACGAAATATCAATTGACAATACCCTCAAAGAAGACAAGAAATAAAATTTAGAGGTACCAAACGAACATTTACATGAAATATTACACGAAATCTTACACTCAACACGTACATGGAGGCAAAGATCATTCAACTCGTTAAAATCCTTTTTACAAAGAGTGACAGAGAGAGAAAAATTACGCCCTTGGATTTGTATAATCATGTGTCTGTGTGTTTGTGCGTGTGTGCCAAAGTTACAGAATCTGGTCCGATGCGCGCGGAGCGATCAGTGTTCTGACTGGCAAGGTATTTCAAGGCTAAATAAAAGAAATAGTAGGCCTACAACTTTTTCTATGCTAATAAAAGTACACTGTGAGAGCAAAATTAGTCAAAAAAAAAAAAAAGTAAAGAAAAAAGAAGAAGAAGGAGAAGAAGAAGAAATCCAACAAAAAAGTGAGCTAGATGAAAATGAACTTAAATTTAAGCAAGAAAAAAAAATTATATAAAAAAATTAGAAATAGGTACAAAATAGGCTTAGTTTTCAGACGGTTTGAAATTCATGACTACACACTGAGGTAGTAACAGCAGCAGCACCACCACCACTATTAGTAGTAGTAGTAGTAGTAGTAGTAGTAGTAGTAGTAGTAGTAGTAGTAGTAGTAGTAGAAGAAGAAGAAGAAGTGGCAGTAGTAGTAGTAGTAGTGGTGGTGGTAGTAGTAGTTGTGGCAGTAAAAGTTGTATTGGTGGTGTTGATGGTGTTGAGGGTGGTGGCGGCGGTAGTGGTTGCAGTTGTA
>BLXT01004001.1:743083-758623 GCA_019648995.1 Plakobranchus ocellatus | reverse complement strand
CCCCCCCCCCCCTCCCCTCCGCTTTTTACGCTGTTTTTACAGGAGAAGAGACCCCCACCCCTCCAAGGTGTAAGATTATATTTGAACATCTCCTTAACCTATAGGTTTTCAGTTCGTTCTACCAGAGGTACAGCAGAAACGGTACCGAAAGGTTCAGACAAGCTCCATTCCTCGCAGCGCCTCAGAAGGTCCAGGTAGAGTGGCCAGTAGGGATGACCTCAGCAGTGGTCGAATCGTCCACGGCCAGGGCTGCACTTGTCTTTTGTTGGCACTTTCGACAATGATGCAGTCTATTATCAACAGAATTAGCAGTGTTAGCCCCCCTCTCCCCAATCCCCTAAAGCCCATCCCTTCCAGTATGACCTCGCTTTCATTTAAGCTTTTCTCCAAGAACTATCATTTAAGTGGATAATTCGAAAATGCGGCCCCGGCCCTGGTCTGCCCAGGGTAACCTTGCTGGTTGAACAATACGACAAAGAAGGCAAGAAGGATGCGGCTATGGAAGGAATATGATGTTTATTACACGAAAGCATCTTGCTATCCAAGGTTATACACCAAACTAAACAAACACTGTGACCCACCCGCCTGGTGACTTCTTGGTAACGTCACGAACTGGCTTGAGTAAAGTGTTTTCAATACGCTTACAGTATGACACATCTCTTTTAACCGAAGATGTACGAAGAAATTGTATCGCTTACCTAGAAAACCCACAACCGCTTACATCCGTGGCCTGGGCGATTTACAAGCAGCCATCTACAGGCCCACTGGTTAAGGGAGGGCGCCCACAGCGCACGCATGGCCCACACGTTTTCCATCCCCTTAACAGTGATAGCAAGAACTGCTGATCAGTCCTGTGGCAAATGAGGCATCACAAGGCATTTACATGTATTTTTAACCTGTAACTCATAGACATATTGCGACAATACTCTTGGTGCATGGAACAATAGAAACTCATGGGTCCTAACTATATATCACAACTGAGACATGAGTTACTTCTCTTCAAAGTTTTGTGTCAGCCACAGCAGATTTACTCATGACTGATTTTCTTTGTGTTTCAGTAACAACAAGTCACAGACAATTACGGGTCGATCAGTACGAGGAAGTCAACGCTCGTCAGTCCAATGTGTATGAAGTGCCAGTTGAGCTGGTTCAACACGAAAGCATGAGCCCTAACGGTGAGTCGGACATCTATAGATTGGTTTTAGATGGTGAAGTAGTTATCACATTCGTTCTCAGACCTCTATGAAAGTAATTCAGGTTTTGAAAATTGGGATAGGAAACTCATTATTTCATTATGAATAAATGGTCCATGAAGAGGGAAATTAATGTTTTCAGGCTTGAAATTAACAACAAAAGTGTACTTGAAGTCTTCACTATTTTAATGACCTGTTCGTTCTTTCGCTCCGCAGTTCAGTTCTTGTGTGGATGTGTGAATCTCTACAATTTTAGAGAACTCCTGCGTTGTTTTTCGACCAAAAGTGAAACGACTCGTATTGTGACAAATACAAGTTTTCTGCTTTTTAAATCTTTCCTTTGGCCCCTTTATTAAACCTCCCATTAGCCGATGTCACCAACTCCCTTTAGAGCGAAACTTAAAAGTTAAGCAAGTAAGAGAACCTTTGCAAATTAAGCCCTCCCTACCTTTTGGAATTATTCCGATATATTTACAATTATAAGACACATATCACTGTCATTTCTTTCTTTTTTCTTTGTTGTCTCATTTTCTCACTCTCTCTCTCTCTCATTCGAGCCTTACTTCTACCAATTTATTCTGAATACATTCCCCCTCTTCCCTCCTTCTGGGCAGTTGACATAATGCAGCAGGCACATACAACTATTCCTCACTCCAGCAAGAAACCAACGACACTAAGGACAGATCTTACTCAAACCTAGGTTTTGACATAGGCAGAGAGAAGTGTGTTTATCTCAACACAGCTGGTCATGACACAGACAAAGGTAACCCTTAATGTAAATACGAGAAGTGTTTTTCTTTTGTTACTTACCTTAAACTTTTCTAATTCTGATAGGTGTGGCAGTATCATAAAAATATGAAGAACATTATGGCTACAATTGGCATGCCAAGCTGACAAAAAATAAGTTTAAAGTATAGCTGTAATCTGATAATATTGACAGAAAAATGTAATCCATTTCTTTTAAACCCAAATGTTATGACTCATGTGAGTTTCTAATTCAGATGAATAAGTGAATTCTGAAATGTTACATTTTCCTAATCTCAATTCTTTAGTCTTCGTTAATCTTGGCTTTACAATGAGTTTCTTCTTATCCAAATTATGCTCATTTAATGAAATCCAGTGAATAATGTCTTTGACTAGCAAAAATTTATGTATATTTTGATATCCTCATCTTTTGTAAAGCGTGTACTTTTGTGAGGACTTCTTACAGGCATCATCATTTGGGGGTGCCAAAAACACGAAAATTGCAACAAGCATAGACTTAACAGGTGAAACTTTCATAAAAGCTTATGTTTAGTTAAAATATTTTAACAATCCTATTTAGTACCACAAAAAGGCAGCTGTTTGGTGTTCTATAATCTTTATTTCATGAGTCAAAAGTATAAAAAATTATGCATTTTGGCGTTTTTTCTTTTGTATTTGTAATGAAAGTAGATAATATGTTATGTTTGACTACTTTTTTTCTTTTTTTTGATTCCTGGGGTTTTTTTTTTGTTGTTTTTTTAAAGTTACATTTTTTTGCTTACGCTCTCTTTTTTATTATAGGGGATCAACTCGCAAGCGAAGAAACGATTTGAGTTTTGGTTTGCTTAGGAGTAGCAGATATTAAAATACAACTTGTCTGTAGGAATGTAAAGTTTATCAAGATGTGTTAGTATGTGTGTGCGTGTGTGTTTGTTTGTATGTGTGTGTGTGTGTGTGTGTGTGGGTGTGTGTGTGTAAGTAAAAACAATACGTGCTGCTGCCTCTACCTGAATTTCATGAATAAACAGAATATTTTACTAGCGATTGGCTGAATGGAGCAGCAAGCTTTGTAGTGAAAAGTAGACAGCCTAACTTTCTGTAATGATAAATTCTGAGATCTATCAACAGTAAGTTGTTGAAATAGAATCTTTTAGTTTTTGTGCACTTTAAAAAAGGTTTGTGCCTGTCTTAAACCTAAACGCATACAAGCCACCGGGCAACTACTTGTCATAATATTATTTATAATCTTGCATAAGTGTTCAAGACTCTTGAAGTCTAGAACTTTAATGGATCTTGCAGTCAATCTTCATATAAAGGATAAGTCAAACGTTCTAAAACATTCAGACCGGTAAATAATTAATTTGTTTTTTTTTAAAATAAATTATTGTCCAAATATAAATGAAAGCTGTTGGAGAAAAATCGTGATAAATTCAAGGATGTATGACTAATCTTTAATAAACATTATATCTCGATGTAACCCAAAAAGCAAGATAAATAAGATTGGTATCCTCTTGTTCAATGTAAACAACATGGCAATGTATAGATATTATTTTCAATGTTTTGAAATTATTTATTATATTATTTATAAAATTTGCTCATAAATTAATGTCTTGTATTTTCATGGAATTTCATGGAATTTCGATTGAAGGAGAAATATCTTAATAATGTAGGAATAGGAAATGAATCGTTCCTCTTTAACTAACTTTAACTTGCTAAGTATTTATGCAGAATTCCCTTTTTGTAATGGTCTGTATATTGCCATCATGGTATATATCTATATTGACCTATTAATATATACTTATGCATGTCTCCTTGTGTCTTCAAACCTTCTTTGACAAAGAATAATTGACATTATCGATGACCTAAATATTAAACGAGTTTACCATATTATTGCTTCGATGTGTCAATTTTGTAACATGTACTTATGCCTAACACAATATTTCCTTTTAAACGTTGAAAAAAAATTAATTGGGCATTATATGCAATCTAAGTTTAACATTCTGTGTGATAGGAAATACGTGTGGATAAATCTAAACTTATTTCGCATGGCCGGATGGTTGGCAGCTGGTGAGAATTATGCAATAATGGAAATTTCTTTTCTTCTTCGGCTACAGGGAGTGACAGGTAAAAGATTCGATAGTCATTCCACTTCGCCAGAACATCAACAGCGAACTTGATCTGTTTCCAGAATCTGGAATCCTGAATTTGAAGGCATCTTTTTCATAAATATAAATATAAATTCACGGTGAAAAAGACGTCATGAAAAATTCAGAACAACGACACATTGCGTATTTGCCCAGAGATTTGGCTTCACAATTTCCGTAACATTAATCTTTACAAAAATCTAAATATTTTATGAACAGGCATTGAATTGTGCACATTATGTGTGATAATTGGTTGCTCTGAATTGAATCTAGATCTAGATTCAGAACGGATGAGGCCTTGTTTACTTGCAATATTAAATCAACTTTTTGGGCGGTCCAGGTTGGACCCATTTTGGTTTAACAAGTGCTATTGTTGTATTGGTTCTTTTATATTTCTGGATCTGGAAAATTTTCGGGGGTGTGAGAACATGGATTGCAGGAAGTTTTTGGATTGTTACCTAGTGACCAGATAGGCTTCGACTACGAATGGAAAGTTCCGGATAATGTTTATATGTTAGACAGGTGATAAATCGGGGTATCTTATTGTTCGACATCTTTACCTAACCTTGATTACATAACACGGCCGATTCTATAATGAGTTGTTTGTTTTATATTGACTTCTTAGCTTATACATGGCATAACTAGTTTTTTTCTAGAAGGTGCGGGCTGAGAGAATAAAAGGAAGCCTGACAGATTGTTCGGCAGCTTGCACAGATTGCTGAGAAATAACTGCTGATGCTAGAGAGCCTGCATATTTAAGTAACTGTGGAAATTAAATTGTTGTTCTGAGATTGTTCTTCATTCAAATTAAGACAGTTTTCGTTCATTTTTCGTGCCGACTTAGAGAGATTCACACTGACGGCAACCATTTGTGACATACGCCCCCTCTTAAAATTTTATCCGTAAAATTCACAAAAATGGCAAATCTGTTAATAGATATCATATGCTTAACATACCTACAAAGGTACAATGATATATTGAAGGTACAGCATCAATTAAGTAATAGCTTAACAAGCTTGTTACAATCAATTGCCACACATGCAATTCTCTTTACATTGTGTGACCAAACTAAAAACTACAAAAACTCTTAACTGAAGAATAACTATCATCAAGCAGTAAAAAAATACCACCATAAACAACAAAATAGTTCTTTTTTATTTCCTAAGCATAATAAACATACTGTAGAGCAAGTATATCTTCATATATAATTGAGACTTAAGTTACATTTGGCGGTATTAGCCACCGTGAGTTGCAGAATTACTAGACTCGGCTTAAGAAATCTGCAGTAAATTGACAAGGCCATAACACAATATCATCTATTTCGAGTCCAGATCTAACCTGGATCTAGCCTCAATTCACACACGCTGTCTCAATTATTTTTTTTTCAAATAATACTTCAAGTTTCTAAATCCACATGATGTTCATTAATAATATTATAAAAATTAATATTATTATTAAAACAGCACAAAAAAGACAATAAAAAAATTAACTGTTTTCGTTAGCTATTTACACTTGTAGGTAAAAAGCAAGATTATGTCTAGATTTAGAGCTTAATGTTAGTGTAATATACGTTGTTACCTCACCCTTTTGACTTTTACTTCAAAAAGTTTTATTTGAAATCTTTCTATTATCTGCATTTTATTGTTGTTAACATTACTAAATGTCAACAGATTTATGATTGACTTGTACAAAGAATGTTGGTTTGAATCCTAATTCTGCTACAAGAAAACCTTCTCAGAGAGTATTCACAGGTTCTTGATAATACTTGCAAATCCCTTTCTTCTCAAGGTTTGTACTAATGCCTTACAGTCAATAGCTACAATCGGCGTTGGATTGATCGTCCGATGCTCTTGACTTCCTGTTATCATTCGAGTGAAACGCTAATTCCCATACATGGTTGCATGCTACATGCCCAATAGTGTACAAGATATAATAGGCAGTCGCTCTTTGCAGCAACTGTGGTAAAATTCTGCATTGTTGAGGGTCTCCTGTCTAACGGAGTCATCCGTGTAACATTATGCACGTTTTCCCTCAAACCTTGTAGAGATAATGCCTCTTCTTTCAGTCATACCTTTTCGACCCCACCTCGTATGTTAGGAATGCAGGACGGGAGCTGACTGATTTCAGCATAGTGTACGCAAAGGTCGTCTCCTCTGGAAAAGGTTGTACTTGATAGAGAAATCATTTCCTCCCTAAGGGTTATTCTTTTCTTTCGCTATCTTAATTGCGTGTTCTGGATATCTGCACTTTCTTTACCTGGGTAGTTACTCCAGCAACTGGATGGGACAATGTGTGCGTCTCCATCTTAGTCTCTTTGTCCTGCCAACGCATCAGAAAAACAGACAAACAGACAGACTGACAGATAGATAGATAGATAGATAGATAGATAGATAGATAGATAGATAGATAGATAGATAGATAGATAGATAAATAGATAGATAGATTTACAGATAGATAGACAGACAAATAGATAGATAGCGAGACTGAAAGAAAGAGAAAGATATTTTTTCAACATCAATGGACGGCGTTCAGAAGTGAGTTATTAACAAACTAACCCCTCCCTCCCTCAAAAAAAAAAAAAAAATAAAAAAATTAATAAACAGAATGACACAGTGATAGACATACGGGTCAAGACTCAAAAGGCAGACATACAAAATACCTTGCTTTTCATTACGATTGTTATAGTATAGTCTGACGAATACAGTGACAAACGTTTTGCTTTCAATGCTTTATATTTATCTTTATTATACTTTATTCTGTAAATTTGGTTTCTACCACAGTGACTGACTTTTTCTCAGAAACTGTATTTTTAAACTTTATTTTAGCTTTTAATATGCTTTGTCAAACACTTGCACAACTGAATATAATTGAAACGAACTGGAAGTTCATTTAGATATTTATACTATAAGAGTCAAAGGTGGAAAGGGGCAGGATTTAATAACACGCTTACACTGAAGTAAAGAAATTTATCAGTTTATAAACAACAACGATATCATTATTTTTTTTCTATTAGCCTGGAGGCTTCCTGGCTCAAAAGGCACCAGTTAAGGATAGGTTCTCCCAATATAAAACATTTTACTTTATGCTCTGGAAGTTTCTAATGAATATCAATGAGTTGGGTTTGTCTCTTCTAATCAAGTGCTATCTAATTTAATTAAATTAAGTTAAGAGTGATCAGTTCCTTGTACAGCACAAGAGTTAACTGTAATTTATTCTATCGTATTAAAAGGAAGAGCCGTTGAAACTCTGCTCTTCTCTCTTACAAATACCAGCGATAAAAACCACGCCCTGAAGTGAAAAAAAAAAGGAATTAGATCCGCATAGCCTGACACTGTTCTATCAACATTTCTTATCAAAGTTACAAACATAAAGATTTCTCCTAACTTCAACGAGCCTTAAGAGCGTCCAGATAACAAAACGCATTATCTGTTTAGGCCCAAAGCATTTACATTGCAAAAAAAAACAACCTAATAGCACATCTATAGCATAGTCACAGCACACTATCTAGCTTCCAGCACAGGCCGATATAACTTTAAAAGCCTAGAAGTGTAACGTAAATAAACGAGCTTCATTCTAACAATCATCATCATCATCATCATCATCATCATCATCATCATCATCATCATCATCATCATCATCATCATCATCATCATATTCATCATCATCATTATCATCATCATCATCAATATTTTTCCACATCATATCAGAGTAAATCTCCTTCTCTTTCCCACCATCTCCGAAGAAAGCTTCTTCATACTACTCTGTCCCCTGTCCAGGACCGACACTTCAGTCCTGTTTGTTTTCATTTTCATGAGCTGTTGATCAAAAACAGCCCTTAAGGACTAATATCTTATTAGCAATTACTCTTTTCATTAATCATAGTTTAATTTAGGCCTGTTAAACTATAATTTCATTGAATTGCTACAGAGGTGTATATTAAAATGCAAGTCTTCTTTTTTTTTTTTAGAGAACGCCGTAAATGTGCTGCATAATTTCATACTAATTTTCAAATGTTGAGGATTTTTCTTGGTGCTTTAAATATAAATTAAAGGATTCCTAGCACAGCTAGTAGTGATCTAAGGTGTAACAACATTATAATGTGTATTCGGACAAACGCATGAGTAAAATAACAAACTAAAGTGAGTTCCATGCTAAGTCTAAGCATCGGGGAAGCAGGAGTACGGTCCAGATTATCTGGCATGAGGTAGTAATTTTTGCTAATGCTTTCTTCGTTGCGTTTATTTACGCCGAGTCTTGAGAAACCTAGCTACCCATTTAGTGCTAGGTGGACACAGAGGAGCAATGAAAAGTTGACGTGGCGTAGATTGGGATCTGAACTTCAGATCTCTCACTTGGTAGCCAACTGCCTTACCAGGTAAGCCACCGCATGGTTAGAGTACCGTACACGTTTGTAAATGAAGCGAGCAGTATCCTATTACATGGCCAACTGATAAGATATACCCGAGAACATAAATGAAACAGAACCTTGTTTAGGGTTCTTATAAAAAAAAACGTCTGCAGTATGTGCACCTTCATCATTCAAAAAAGCGATTAACGAATGTGTCTTTAAAATCATCTACTCTAAGACTGTTTTGATTATAATATTATTATCTTCAATCGTCCAAAAGATCAGTTAAAAAATGTCACTCAAAGCTTGGGGACAATGAATCTAAACATCCACGGACTTGCCAAGATAAGATGGAAAGAGGCAGAATAAATAAAAATACGTATAAAAAAATCTTATTTATTTGGAGGCAATCACACATGAAAAAAGCGTTAACATCTTATTTGAGAGAATAGATACAGCTAAACTGGTAGCTTAACCGTAACATCTAGGAATCATTCAAGTATATGCATTAGCAATTGTAAATAAAGATGTAGAAGCAGAAAAATGTTATGAAAAATAGAAAAAAATGAAAGGCTATCCTAGGACATTATGACAATAATGGGAGATTCCAATGCAATAGTTGAGAGTGAAAAGGTAGAAGATGTTGTTGGGCCCAGTGGCATAGGAACTACAAATGAGGGTGGAAGTAGCCTAATTGAATGGTGCCAAACCAGTGATTTTACCATCACAAATACTTCGTATCAGAACCATTCTAGGCAACCGTTGACTTTAAAGAGACCCGATAATAGATGTAGAAACAAAATAGATTATATTCTCATTCAAAACATCCGAATCACTGCCGAGACCTGACTATGATTCAGATCACATTACTGTTGTGAATACATTTGAATTAAACTTAGGATTGGCCTTGTGGTGTTTTTTTTTTATTTTCCTCAAGTCCAATATACCAATTCAAATCCAATGAAAAGTTAACAGACAAAACTGCTAGAACATCTCAGAGATAAAAGAACTATAACCAGAAAAAGAATCGTAGAGCAAAACCTNNNCCCCCCAAAAAAAAAAAAAAAAAAGAAAAAGATGCAAAAGAGCATAAGAGATTCATAGACTAAGAAATCCTAGCTTTGATGGACGAAATACACAAATTAAAAAACTAAGATCCAAATGCATAGCCTTAAATATAAAAAAAAAGGAGAGACAAAATGCAAAGCAGCTATAGGACAATGGATTAAACAACCCTATCAAAAGTAAGAGCAAAAAAAAAAATATAAAAATGTAGACAGTAAATTTATGCATGCTAAAGAAATTCGAGTTGTAAAAAAATCAGTTGCCGTAGTAAGGGGTGAATCAAATCAAAACACGGACTAATGTTAATGGAAAAAAAAGGAAATACCAAATAGACGGTCACGTTATAATGAAGATCTTTTTAAACATGATAGCTGTGAAAGACTTGAAATAATATAAGGAAAAGCCTTAGTATCCTTACAAAAGAAAGAAAGGCAGCAATAAAGAAATGAGAAATGGAGATGTGGTTTAGCAGAAGAATGATGAGAATATCATGGACGACAAAAGTCCAAATGAATCTGTACTGAAGCAGACCAATCTTGGACGAGTATCCATTTAAACGATTAGGCAGATGCAACAACAGTTTTTAAGGACACATTTGCGAACGCAAAGTTTTAGAACATATAGCAATCACTTGAACTATTGAGAGGAAACGCAGTGGAGGTAGGTAAAGAATCACTTTTATTAAAAGTCTTAACTCATGGGCAGTAAGTAAATGTAGAAACAAAAGCTTTGTAAGGTTAACTGAGATCAGGTTTGAGTGGAGGAACATGATCGCCAATGTCTATTCCAAACATACACTTGAAGAAAAGAAGTTTCAGAATTATGTGAATAAAAAAAAAAAAAAAAAAAAAACCACACACACAAAGAGGCGTATGTTTGTCTGGACATTTTAGCAGTGTGAAAATGATACGAACCAATCTTGCTTCTTGTGGTTGTAGCATAGAATAGTCTATAGAATCGTTCTAATCTTGTATGTGCTACTGTACGCCTTTATTTTTAGAAATAACGAAGCAGATATCGTAATTAAACATTTTTTGCTGTTCATGTTCCGCTAATAGTCATCACCTTGTTTCCGGCCACTGAGCCTTGATCACATTATTTTCTTTCAATCAATAAGCTAGTTCAGCAAATTAAGCGAATAATTATCTTGTCAGAAAACAATATTCTGAAAAAAAATCTGAACCTTTTGTGACTGCTCCTAAAACCCATTAGGCTTTATTTCGTAACACTTTTATTATATAATTTCTTGTCTGTTTTTTTGCTTAAATTGATCTTTCGCAACAACGTTCTCGAAAACAGAACTACTCAGCTTTGATTAGCAACGCTAGATCTAATTTTAAAACTTTGAAACTGGACTAGACAATGAGAAAATAAAACAAAAACAAAGAAGTTAAATGCATAAAGAATCGGTACATGCCAATCAGTTATTGAGATTATGTATTTCAAAGTTGTCTGTTTTAATTGTCTGTCCTACATCAGTTATGTCCATCCTATCTCAGGCCTTGGCCTTGTAATGACTGAGAGATGTATTCTGAGAAAATGAAAACATACATTTTGTGAAAGATCTCTTGTCATTAGAGCTTTTTGATACACCCCCAAACCTTGGATTTAATCCCTTGACTTCTGAACCCAACGCGTCACTACTAACCACTGCCCCACAAAGCTATCACTGAGCCATCAGCACTGTCGTTTGTGGTCCCTAGACGGCGCCGCTGTGAACTGATTAAGTGTGAATTTTAAAAAGAAAGAGAACGAGATAGAAAGATAGATAGATATATAGATAGATAGATAGATAGATAGATAGATAGATAGATAGATAGATAGATAGAGAGAGAGAGAGAAAGAGAGAGAGAGAGAGAGAGAGAGAGAGATTGTGACTGAGAATGAAGAGAGAGAAAAAGAGAGAAGGAGGAGTGAGTGGGTAAAAGAGATGAATAGAGAGAGGAAGAGAGAATAGGAGAGAAAATATGTGAAAAACAAATAGAGAGATAGAGCAGCGTTTGTGAGAGACAAAAAGAGAAAGAGACTGAGAGAGAGAGAGAAAGAGGGAGAGAGGCTGAGAGAGACAAAGAAAGAGAAAGAGAGAGAGACAGAAAGAGAAAGAGAGAGAGGGAGAAAGAAAGAGAAAGAGACAGAGAGAGAGAGAGAGAGAGGCCGAGCGAAAGAGGAAGAGAAAGGCAGGGTGGAAGGTAGAAAGTGAATGAGTTACACACACACACACACACACAGAATGAGAGGGTTAGAGAAAGAAAAGACATTAATACGGAGAAAAAAAACAGGTACATCTCGTTGATGTGGATTAAATTATGTAAATGTGACTTTTTGCCTTTAATGCGAAATTATTCTTTTTTATGCTTTGTTTTCAGTATTGAGTTTACGATAATCTTTTAGGTTTCGCAGCAGGATAACCTCCTCAAGGATACACCTTTCGCTAACAGCTCCTCATGTATAAATTAATTTAGTTTAAAACAACTTTATTAATTTTTCTGACCACAAGTTGACAATTAAATGTCTTCAGAATTGCATTGATAAAACACAAAGGTCTTTTTATGTACAGCAAGCCAGCGTGGAGGTCTTTTCTTAGAAGTGAACATCTACTAAGAATAAACGTTGCAATTGACGTGTCCTCGATTTTTAGATCTTAAGCTTGGCGCTGCGTGCACAGAGGTAAATAGCAGCGCTAAGCATTCAAAAGCACTGGTTACAGATCGAAACACTGTACAATTTACCTGAAATAAACGGCAATACATGTCAAGGTCCTAAAATTGAGGTTCACATATTGCATCACAAAATATAGGCCAGAGATTTTGTAGTGTCTTTGTTAGTATAGGGGGGAGAAGAGCGCTTGTATAAGGAATTATACATTAAAAAAATCCTATTCAAGCAAACAATCTTTGGTATTCATTGTTTGAGTCTCCTCTATCAACCCCAACCTTCTTTGATTATCTCTTTCTTTCTCTCTTCTATTATCTCTCTATTTCTCTCTTCCCCTCTTTATCTTCCGACCTCCAGTCTCCTGTTTGCGTGTATCTCTCTTTTATTGCCCTTAACCTTTAATATTACTGGAAAATGATCAAATCACCTCGCGTCACGAATTCATAGCTTATACATGAATAGAAACATCTGCACCCCCCCCCCCCAAAAAAAAAACCGTTTTTAAATAAAAAATACGCTAGGCCTAATTACACAGTGTGTACTGCCTAGATATAGAATCTCTACATGAAGGAACTAATATGCATGTAGACTGCTTTTTCCTCAGGGATAAAGGGGTGGTTAGTTTTAATTTCTTGTTGGACTTTAATCTAATAAAGATAAACGAATAACAGTTGAACAGCACACTGGTGTAGATTTAGTCTAATCCAAATCGTGTACAGTTTCAAATTAAAAATTCTCTAAATTGTGATTTGAGAATCTAGATGGGTGTAGCCTACAACAATGAATTTTTTTATATTAAATCAAAATGCCACATAACTTGTTCATATTTTGTGATTCTTTGCTGAAAAGATTTCTTTCAGTTGCTGCAAGTGTTAGGGTTGTTGTAGCTATACATTTGTGTGCTTTAGAGCAGTTAAAAGGAACCTGTGAAATTTCCTTCCTGTGTATTATTTTTATTTGGATTTTAAATCTAGAACTAGATTATCTTTATGCATGCTCAGACAGTAGAGTTACTGTAGAATTTTATCTAATTGCTAGATGACAAAGCTGTGCTTCTTCAAATTACTCCCTCCCTCTCTCTCTCTCTCTCTCTCTCTCTCTCTCTCTCTCTCCTCTTTCGCTCTCTTTCTTTGTTATTCTCTGTCTCTTTCTCTTTCTTTCTCATTCTCTCTCTTTCTCTCTCTTTCTTTGTCACTCTCTCTTTCTCTCTTTCTTTATCACTCCCTCTCTCTCTTTCTCTGTCTCTCTCTCTCTCTTTACACACTATTGTCAGTTAGACAAAAAAAAAAAAATTTTTTTTGGTAAATTTATCTCCTATTCATTTTCAGTCTGCTATTACGCTACATGAACGACCTTTAAACAACCATGGCATTTTAACCTAAGATTGTTCTTTTTTCTTCTGCAGATTTAATTTAAAAAAAGTTAATTTTGAGAATAACGTACGTGTGAAAATCATCTTATTACTTTGAATTTCTCAGGCTCAGTGGCTCAGTTGAATTTTGGTTATAAATTTATGTATTCATTAATTGAAATGAAGGGATGACTTTAGCTCCATTGGATTTGTTTAGATGGCTGATGACAATTAACATCATGTGCAGACAAGGAGTGTTTCCCTTGCTGCTGCTGCTGTCTACATTGTACCCAAGTTTTGGTAAATATATCGTAATGTGTAATATCGAAAAAAAGCCCTCTTATAAAGTAGACACAATCGCGATATATGGAAAAGTACGCAGAGACCTTTGTTAGTAGACCTTAAAAATTGATCAGTTCCTGCTTTTTTTTTTAGTCTTAATGTTTTTTTTAATACATAAAAGACATGATAAATGCTCGACATGCATTTTATTAGAATTTCCACAAATACAGAAATGGATCATTGAGTGTGTTTTTAGCTATAGCATATTTCTCCATTGTTTACTTTACATAGACTGTTCATTGGTTCTAAAACGAACTTGGCATAAGACTGCCTTTGGACAATTGGATTATATTCTGCATGCTTACGATTGTATTGGTTATTATGATAACAGCATTTTGACATAGCATGACCCGTACTCCTTACCAACGACGAAGTTAAAGTTTTCATGGTGCTGTGTGTTTACACTCGATTAGGGACAATTTCCATAGACAAAAGGTTTTGATTTTAAGTTTTCTCAACCGGTCTACTTTCTCTTTTTTTCAGCGTTTTATCCAACGTTTTTCTTTGTCTACACCATTTCTTAATTCTCCTACTCTTCCACTCATTCTCTCGCTCTCAGTATCTTTCTTCTACCTTCCCCCATTAAAAATTGTAACTATGCTGACTCATCTGTTATTTTATCTTCAAATCCAGTGAAACCAGACTGTAGACCTGCAGAGGAAGGACAGGAAACCACTCTGACCTGCGCAGTAGACACAGCAGTGCTAGCTTGTCCTGGCATTACACTCTTACTTGATTGGAGAGTGAACAAAGCTACACCAGTTATTGAGTGTAACTCCAATAGATGTGGTGGTGGTTATTCATTAGGCTACGGTTTCTCTGCCACCAT
The DNA here is from genome assembly GCA_019648995.1 of Plakobranchus ocellatus. Lineage (NCBI taxonomy): Eukaryota > Metazoa > Mollusca > Gastropoda > Plakobranchidae > Plakobranchus > Plakobranchus ocellatus. The sequence goes on along the minus strand of BLXT01004001.1, from coordinate 743,952 downwards.
CACCAACAGCGGCTCAACACTCACCATCACCAATGTTTCCAGGACTGATCCCTTCAACATGGAGACCAGATGGACCTGCGGACTTTGTGGTTTTACCAGCAGAGAAGTCACTGTATGCGACAAGCTTGGAGTCTATGGTGAGTCTGTATTTCCATTGAATACAGTTTAGTGGCCATGACCAATGAACAAAAGGGAGAGAACCGGTATATTAAGGAGTATAAGTGGCCAGTTCTGTGTCTCACAAGTTGATTCCTCTAGACATAACTTCTGTATCACCAGAAACTTTCTCTGAGGTCTTTTAACCATAATGCATGACCAGCTGCATTCGAAGACCTATGACACAGTCTCAAAGTTTTAATAGCCTTCTTATTTATTTATTTATTAAAACAAAGTTTGGGCATAAAATTCACAACATTTCAAATTGCTGCTCAAAATACGTTTTCCTCAGATCTGAAGAGACATTTTTTTCATTATGGATTTGGTGTAAATTAGGATTATAACAGGAACAATTAGAGCCATAAAGTTGTTTTGCCCTTAAGCTCACTTTTACTATTCAATTAAATTGGATATAGCTCCACTGCCATACAGAATGAGGCTTACTTGAAAACAGAAGCAAAAGCTACCAGCTTAGCCCGTTGCCGCTTTTTAATCACTTTGCGTCTAGATCTGGATTGGTTGTTTTGGCCTTAATCTTGCATTAATTTACATTTTGATGTAGATCTTGAAGGCATCTGGGCTAATTTGTAGGCTGCCAGTCTCTTTCCCGAAACAGGATTTTTAGATTTAACTTTTACAAACCAAATCTGGATCAAAGAATTATTTTATATCACGGATAAGTTTAAAGAGGTAACAAATATACCAGCTAATAG
>BLXT01004001.1:696805-711349 GCA_019648995.1 Plakobranchus ocellatus | reverse complement strand
TCTCTCTCTTTCTCTCTCTCTCTCTCTCTCTCTCTCTCTCTCTCTCTCTCTTTCTCTCTCTCTCTCTTTCTCTGTATCTCTTTCTCTTTTTTTCTCTCTCTCTCATTCTGGAAGAACGCTTAATGTGTATGTAGTTTCTAAACATTGAAATAATCTATTGATCCTACCAAAACAGTCATAATGTGATCCCAGGCCGCCTTTGTAAGACCCTAGAAAAGGCGGTGAATGACTACCCTGGTTTATGTGCTTGAGAACAGGAATATTAGTTGAAAGTTTGAGGGTGGCTGGTGGAAAAATAGTTGTCTGTTTTCACCGACACTCTCATCCAATAGAATAATGACAAGGAACAAACAACCCTTAGTTTTAATTTGTTTTTAATAGAAAAGGAAGGCCATTTTACATGCACACAAGGTTTCGGGAAGAACTTTTTAATTTTAATTTTTTAGGCAGATTAACATTAAACATTGATACAATTAAAGACTTGACCGTGTCACCAGAAAAGATAGAGGAATAGACCGGACAATGCATACGTAAGTGTTTACAGCAAACACAAATCATAGTTTAGGTCGTCATACATTTTCATTTAACTAAAATATCAGTAATAAATAATCTGATTTTAAATTGTAATAAAAAAAATGATGTTAATTTTTTGAGAAATCGGTATCTTTACCATATAAAATAATTGATTATTGATATTTCATATCCGAGTCTACAAGAATAGGTTATTTCAGCACCATCGACATTATAAACAAAGAGCTCTAAATCTGGACTTTTTCTCGTTAGTCGCATCCGTTTCTATTTAGAAATTTTATTTTTAGTATTCAACCGCTTCCGATGGGATGTGCCATAATTTTAATGTCTAACCATTACTGTAGATATCGCCTCTTCTATCAAATCTCACAGTTCCAAGAGATTCCCTTTACTGACTTGTGCGTCGAACTCTTCACTTATTAACTGCCAACTTTGTATTCTCATACAGACCAGAGAAATATGGAACGTTGTGTGAAGTACAGTCGAATTAGATCTTAATATCTACACCCAATAAAGAATTAAAGCATCTTTAGTGTAACATTTCCATTCATTTTCAAATCTAACAATCTGTCCCGCATTGAATTAATCGTTTCTCATGTGTCAAGCTAATAATGTCCGGAAGGTCAGATCGCCATACTTTAACTGAGTTCTTATCTGCAATCTCTCGCAAAGCTGCGTTCCCATCTTCTGGTTTACTCTGTTTAGTGCCGTCTTTAAGACATCTTAAACTTCATTTTTCCAGAGGTATTTTCCCCGCTCTTTTGAGACGGGTCATCGCTGAATTGTCCTGAGAACCTTGTATTGACCTTGAAGGCTGAAGACTGGACTTCAGCTTATACAGTTTCTTTCTTTTCTTCTTTTCTCTCAATGCTGACGCCAGATGGCCCCTAAAGCTGAGAGATGGCGGGCACCATTTTGATCTTGATTAAACAATATAGAAACACATTAGAAAATATTGATCCAACATTCCTATCTTCTTTTTCAAAATCCATGATTTTAAAAAAGGCATTCAGTGGGAATAAATTGTGTATAATCATGCTACAGCGGTCTGGGTTTGTAGCTGCACTGCACCTACATAAAAAATATTGGCCTAATATCATACCTGATAGAAATATATGGATGCGACCCCGACAAGATAAACAAGGACATCTAAAGTAGATATAGATCCAATCCACAAGCAGTTGCTAGCCATCAAGAATCACTATGCGATCGAGAGAGGAAATCGTGCAACAGGCCGACCTTTTGAGATACAGAGCTGAGAAGAGAGAAGAATGTTTGCGCAAAAATTCGGACGACTCGCTGAGAGAGAGAGAGAGAGAGAGAGAGAGAGAGAGAGAGAGAGAGAGAGAGAGAGAGAGAGAGAGAGAACTTTAACTGAAGAGCAAAGAAAAAATTTTAAACCGAAGCGAGAGAAAAGAGAATTTCAGCTGAAGCGAGAAGAATCGGACAGAAAGGGACAGAGAAGCAGAGAGACGAAAAGAAATAGAGCTCGCATAAATTACTGCTAGATAAACCACTGGTGTTAGAGAACTTGTTGATCTATAAAAGTGAAAATTAAATCGCTGTTCTGAAATTTTTCTTGATTTACATTAATAAACCTTTCGTTCACTTTTTCGGCAAGACTTGGAGTGTTTTCTGATCTTTAATCCATTTAAAAGAACTCATTGTCACAAGCAGTGATCAACTAGATCTATAACTCAATAGCACAATCAAGATACTTACATTTTTACCATTTGGCATCAAAACTACAATGATGAAAAGGAAAAGGCAGCCACGAGATAATAATTCAATTAAAGGAAAACATTGTAAGCCTTGACAAAGCAAACAGGCTCTAGTTAGGTCAGAGGAGTCTCGCCAAGGGTTCTTCTTTAAAAATCGAGGATTGGCGATTTGGTATTCTTGTGAAAAGGTTTACACTGTTCAGAGTATTCATGGAACTGGCTAGATGCTCAAATCCGCAAGAGTGAATGTTGGAAAATACTGACGTTTCCAGATATTTTCGACAGATTACTACGTTCTGCATGCTGAATCACTTAAAAGAACTTGGTGTATGGAAAATTATCTGATTTTATGTACAAAGTATTTTTCACAAGCGTTTCGTTCTTTTATTTTTATTATTTACTTGATTCATGGTGTTTATTTTTTTTTTAGAAAAAAAAGGAGAAAGGGTGGGATGGATAAATATTTTGCTCTTATCCCCTTGCTGAGATTAATGAAAAAGAGCGAAGTAGATATATCGACAATTCCTTTGATCCCTCTCTCTCACTCTAATTGAACACTGCTGCTTTTTAATATATTTTTTCCCCAGCAAGACCAGCTTGTAGCCCTGCAGAGGAAGGAGAGCAAACCACTCTATCCTGCACGGTCAACACAGCTAAAACTTGCAATACTGATACTAAGATCGAATGGTTTGTTGACAGCTACACCAATGGGCGAATATTGGGCTGCTCTAATGCTGGTTGCGGTAGCTTCTTTCGAGACATATTCTCCTCCACCGACTCTGGCTCAACACTCACCATTTCCAAGGTTTCCAGGACAGTTCCTGCGCAGTTTAGCATGGAGACCAGATGGAATTGCAGGTTTTGTAATGGGCCTGACGTAACTGCATGCAACATGCTCGAAATTTATGGTGAGTTTGAAATGAAGTTTTGCTTGCGGTTATGATGCAAGAGTTATAAACAGAAATAACCAGTTGAAGAAAAACAGTTGTTTGCGTTGCTATTCTGAGACTGGTGGCATCCATTTCTAAGTAAGATTATCACAAGAATTTCAAAACGCATATAACATTATGCTTTTTCCAATTTTATAGCTCAAAAACAAAGCGAAAACGGCCTTGTTGAAGATATTTCATTTTTTTTCTGACAATATGAACATAAAAGATATGATAAAAACTATATTATATAATGTGTTAAATTCTTCAGAGAAATTAGGCATTAAAATGGGTTTCAGGACATGTATTTCATTGTTCCAAAAGTCGAAACAGGAACTAAGGATATCATGTGCAATAAACAGATTTTATGTCTAGCAAGTGGAAATACCGCGCAACTATTATCCTAGTAAATCTATAGACAAAATGTTCCTCTTTTAAATAAGGGGAAAAATATCCTTCTGATAACATACGAAACATTGGTATGTAAGCAGAACTGCATGACTTGTTTATTTAGTTTTTGGCGAAAGCTTATTTCTCCTAGCTATGTCATATTGGATCTAAAAACAAAAAGTTTAAATGTGTAAACTTCTGCCTCAGAGTGTATGTGCCTGCTTCAGCGATATATCATATTCCTTAGGGATATTTATTCGCACTGATTGTGCATGTATCATTCCTATTCCCTCAGCTAAGCCAGAGAAACGAAGCTGTACAGTAACAGAAAACATAGCTGTACCAGGTGATATAGAGTCTGTGACTGTTTCCTGCTCAACCACCAAAGTTTACCCCGAGGCCAAGTGCAGCTTTGAGAGAAGTGCAAGTGTGAGGTTTATGTTTATCTTTGTTTTGAAACCAAAATGGGTGCCAGACCATGCTTCAAAACAAAATTTGTTTAAATATTGATATAACCTTTTGCGGGAAGCTTTTAAATGGTAATAGCAAAGTGGATGTGAATCTGCTGCGCCTGTATAATTATTTTACACTATAAAAAAATCAATACGAACAGGCTCTTTCTCGACAAATATTCCCAAGCGCATCAGTTTAAAGGACAGAAAGTTTGAACGTAGGCCCATCTAAACCTTATAAATTGGAATTTTAAATTAATTTTTCTGAGTTGACTACTCTCTAAGAGACATGGCGATCATATTCCTAAACTCAAACCCGTTCTCAATTAACCCTGCAGAGTTGTTGCTATCATTATCAATTGCCCGTGACGTAAGACTTCAATAAAAGTTATTCTTGTCTACCACTACTTTTAAATGCAGTGAGAAAAATGACATATGTTTTGTTAAATGTAAAAATTATAGATGAATATGGAATGTCAATTTTCACTCATAGGATGAAGGCTCCTCAATCATGATCATAAAAAAAAAAATGCTCGCAGTTACAATCATTTCAAGTCGCCGAAATGCAATGTAAAATCACTTTCGTTTATCCACGGACGCTGTTACACTATACACAAAAACGATTTTTTCTTTCGGATTTCGTTGTTAATTTTTTGCATACTCTTAGAAATTTAGAGATTACTACGTGGAATGATTTATCCAAAAAAGCAGCGAGTGTAGGCTACACCATGATGATGCCAATTTTTACGAAGTTGGCGATCATGAGTTGAGTCTAGATCTAGATTCTGATCGTTTTGTCTAGCTTTGTTTATTTGTGGCTTAAATTAATTCTAAGTACCCTTTTTTAGTTTAATAATGATGTTATTATTCAGCTTTGTTTACCTATTTTAGATCTAGGAATTTCTAGAAGGTTTCGAAGGTGCAAAAACACTATGTACATGAATATGTGACTTTGTGACTTAGGGTCTAGATACCTTATGATGCCACTAGAAACTTCTGTAGATGTTAAAGTATGAAAGGAGGGTTAATTAAACGCATTCGATTGGTCATTATTTCAAACTAACTGTGTTTACCTAAGACGATAGCTTCTAATCTTTTCTGGCGTGAATTGTTTCTCTAATACAGACCTTACTAGCTTATATGTTGCGTAATTTTTTTTTCTAGAAGCTGAAGGCAATAGGTATAAAGGATGGCCAAGAGATAGTTTGAAAGATCACTAGCAGATGGGCTGCAAATATTGGTGAAGCAGATCTAATGACTCGTGGAAATTTACATTGCTATTCTGAGATTGTTTATCATTTAAAACTAATACACTTTATTTTTAAATTTCGGAAAGCCTTGGGTAATTTTTTTCTGTAATCTATTTCAAATAATTCTTTGTCACAGGCAGTGCTGATCTAGACCTTAGTGCATAGTGCAAAACTATGTATGACGCTGATGATCTGATCAATTTTCGAAGATTGAGTTAGGATAACACATTACTTTCGTTGTATAATGACCTCTTTAGCCTTTCTACCAGATATAACAGAGCTCCAATTATGGCCAATAAGGCCAAAGTAGTTTCAAACTTAAAACTCTGCTCAGCTTAACAATAAAGATAAAAGGTTTTCAGCCAGACCTATTGTTGAATAGCACAGAGCCATTCGCATACCAATATTACCAGCTTTTTTTGGTCTAAGAAAACAAAGACATGCTAGACTGACAACTCCATCTTGGCACCTTGACATCTCAGCATGCACCATGTCATGAACCTAAAAAAAAAAGTGCCACTTCCCAGAAGTGTCGGAACTACTACAGAGGTATGACATATACCAGCACATACAACTATCCGTTCACCTGAGCATAGAATACAGCTAAACAGGGCGAACGAGAACAAGAAAACAGACCCGGTCATTTTGAAAATGAAAGCGGGCGATACCATGTTGCCATACCCCATCGTAATTTATTCATGTATGCACGAATGGATTAGCATTTAAAGCCGCTGTAACGTAAACAGGGACATGCTCCGTCATTAAAATATTCAAAGAGATTTTGATAAATGTAGATCAGCTTGCTCAGACCATCAACACGAAATCAACAGTAGCCAAGCATTATTGGAATCTCTGACACAACTTTCCAAAATGAATCTGCCAGAGAATAATCTTACTGTCTTCATTGACTTAATTTTGTACTTGAGACTAAGGAGAATATTATTTGTCGATAGGAAGACAATACTGACAGCAAAACTACAAAACAAGCAAAATGTTCACTATTATATCATAAGAATAATTCTCCAATAAATACTACGCGACATGTAAATGTACGCTGTCAAAAAGAAGAAAAATGTTGCGATAGTAACTTGAGACAGGAACACCCTCACAAACTAATCACCTACAAACCAGCAACGCAAATCAGTAAACTCAACTACACACACAAATGAATGAGTTTCTCGACCACAAGGAAGATCACCAGATCTGCATACAAACGTATAAACCGATCAAGAGTAAAAGGCAATATATAGTACAGTCCTTGTTCACTAAGAAGTCACTTCAGAGAATTGAAACGCCTGCCATCGATATGGTCTCCGCCACGGTAAGATGAAGTAGCAATATTCCGATTGCGAACGCAGAATGTCCTCCTAAACCACCATCGCAACAGAATCAATCTCAAAAACATCCATGTGGTCGATAAACAATTAAAAACCTGTTGCCTTGCCGAAACCTACAAAACCGAAGAAATCTACTTCTCCCTCCCACACCTTCCTCTAAAATATTGTACATCACAACTGAAGAGCTGAAGAAAACCTTAGCCCATGGTTAGTTTCATGGCATTTGCCCGGAGAGCAGTTCTAACGATAAAAGAAAAGTAAAGCTGAAAAGCAAGACAAAGCTTCCGTTTTATATATACAACAAATGAAGAATCTACCTTATTGTGGGATGGCTTTGACACTTGCATTACGCGGACCAATTTAAAATCTAGTTATCTCCTTTTTTATTTCTTGGTCTAATTACCTAGCTAGCCAGCTATTTCTCTCTCTCTTTGTCTCTTTTCCCCCTCTCTCTTGTCCTGCGTCTCATCCCTTTTCTTTCCTCTCTCCATTGCCATGATTTTGTGTGTTTTTTTGTTTTAAATCAGCTACTCTTGAATGATTTGAGGACCACAACATCAATCCCCAGGGTGGGCTATTTATCACCATCAAGAGAACCCCGACCTACAATCACACAGAACTTACAGGATCACCAGTCTACTACAGGTCTGAGTGCTCAGTTGATGTACCTGTAGCAGAATTAGGGGAGGGCACTCACAGCTTTAGCGCCTTCATATATCCTGATGTAACGGATGGAATAGACTTAATAACTACAACAATAGCCTCAGCCACGGTCACACTAAGTAAGTAAATTTGACAGCCGCATTCTTACAAAATGAAGGTCTGTGCAATGTTTTCACTCTATCGTTATCTCACAATATTTTGTCGTAGTATAAGAAAAAAAAAACACTTTTGTAACGTATAAAACCAACGCGTTTATATTTTGTGAGAGTTAAAAAGTTTTTTTTTTGTATTTTACACCTTAAGTGTCTGTGAATGTTCGTGTATCCTGAGCGTTGGTGTTTCGCGCACCAGACTTATCTCATAGTGCAGACGACAAGAAATATTTTGGTAAGTCTAGCTTTTGATAGTTGAAGAATGAAGACTTAAAGCAAATGCAGAACTTATTGCCACGGACTTCAGTGTCCGCTTTAGTCTCTCATATTGTTAAATTGTTGAATAAATTATAACTCATTAATTCGGGAGCTTATTTTGATGGCTAATCGTTATATATGACTGTGGACTTATTATCTCAAGGAGTACCATGGCAACTTTAGGTTTTGGTAGGATTCATATCCTTTATTAACGATTGAATTTCATGGTCCTTGATTTAAAGTAGGACTCAATAATTCGTAAGTAGTCCTGTCCGCCTTAATGTAGAGTGCAAGTTTGTGACCCCTTAGATTCTTATGTTAGTGCCTTGCTTACAACTGTGCGTTTCTAGATGGTGGGGCTGGCTTCTGCGACAGAAGTATCTGCAGATTTCAAGGTGGATTGGCTATCCGCCGCGTCAACTCAGTCATGAAAGTAACTTTTTTAGTGCCTGTAAACACTTTAAAGATGGTGATTTATTATAACAGCAATCCTTTTGAAATAATAATCATTATTTGGGGGTCGATCTATTTGTTTCAAATACTTGATTATCGAGTGGTTTTTTGATATATAGTCCATTATTTCGTCTCACAATAAGTTCATATAGAGGTATCTCCTGCAAATATTTGGACAGATAATTGATGCTAACATCACGACAATAGTGTTCTTAAATTGAATCCGTTTCTTAATTTCAATTAATTGTCAAACTTTCTGCTGCTCAACCCTGGTGTTGAGTGATCTAAAATATCGCTATGTGTTTTCACGCGTGTGTCAATTAAGAACGAGGTTGTGACAGTTTTCTAACAGTAGATATCTTGTCGAAACAATAGGCAACATATTATCTACATCATCGACAACAAATCATTGACCTACATCATCACAATGATTATGCACGTCACACTCACCATCCACATCATCAACATGATAAATTACATCACAAAAATCATAGGTCTTTTGAAACTTTCATTGAATGTCTCTGAACTAGTCAACAATAATATACAAGGCGAACCACTCGTTATACTCATAAGATTATGTTATTCTGCTTGATGTTCCCACCATTTGCCTTCCATTTGATCTCATCAATTGTGAAAACTTTTCTGATCAAATGTAAATATGACCTAACTGTGACCGACTCATATCATAACAAACATAGTCAAAAATGGCTACAAGGTGGGCATCGCCAATTTTGTAATGCTCAGGCCCATGTATTCACAGCTCTTCCCGGAGCTCCCTCCTATACATGCTCTCCAGAGATGATACAAGGCTACTTCAATGGAAAATCTGCCAGATGTACCTGCAGTCTCACATCTGATGGTTATCCTAAAGGTCAGGTCCAGTGGTACAGGGGCAGTCAGACAGTACCAGGGGTCTCAGGCGGAGTTGTTGATTTATCATTTGACAGCAGCAGTAAGTTTTACCACATGCTTTAATTAAATAGCAAACGGAAGACTAGCTAGAAAATTACATAAGGTGATGGTTTCATTGCTGCATTATCTCAAACCTTAACCTTATAAAGCATAATTGGTATGAAACATTTCAAGTGAAGTAACTTTTCTTTTGCTCTCAGCAAAAGGGCACGATATTTACTCCGCACTCCTTTTCTAAAACTTGGCTATAAGTTGTGAGCAGAGGGTCAGTAGGGACAGCATCACCCTCTTGGTTTGAGTATCTCAGAGTATAACAGCAGGGAAACAACATAATCAAAGTTGACTACCAAAGACTGCTTCTGATCTAGTGATTCAAACACAATAGCAGCACATGGATGAATTGTTTGAATGTTTTTAAATGGTCTATACAAATGTCTTTCATCTCATTCCAACCACTCTTTTGAGATTTACATAACGAAATTGAAAGTTGATTATCTTTTAAAGGGTATTTTGCTGTTTTTAGTAGAGTGTAAGTTTAGTTTTTTTATGGAACATGAACGGTTGAATAGATGCTGAAATAATTGTTCAAGCATCATGTCAGAGTCTTCATATTCATCTGCCCGCAAAGCTACAAAATCGGTGTTCATTTTGTGTGATGCAGATCAGAATCGAGATCGAGAGTATTTGCACGTTTTTATTTCTTCTGTTAAAGTTGAAACTCGGGATAATTGTCTCCTTTTTATTTCACCTTTCTAGTTGTCTTCATGAGTATCCGTTTGTCTGATTATCCAGAGATGAAAGAATAAAAAAAGAAGGTATATTTAGAACGTTGGCTTTGAAACCAAACCAATATAGCGATATAAGTAAAAGGAAACAAAAATGCTCCATTTGCAGATGTATTGAAGCTTTATTTTGCGAAAGGACATGTCAATATAGGCGCTATTCTTTATTGTGGTAATATTAGAATTGTCTAGGGAACTCAGGGTTTATCTATTGAGATATAATTATTTCGAATTTTAACTAATAGTAGGTCTAACGTGACTCAATAAATTTAAACATTTGAAAGAAAAGAGATATGATTAACAATGTGTGTGTGGGTGTGCGTGTGTGCGTGTGTGTGCCTTTTATTTCTTTGTTTGTTTTTTTTTTTTTTGCTTTGTTTTTGCAATTTGTGAAGAATTAAAGATAAGCTCTTGACTTCCAATAATATTTTTATTGATATTGATTCTTTTCCTTCAAATTATCTTCACGCATTGTGGTGCGCCTTGTGCTCAAAATACTAGATATATAATAACAAAATATGTATTGAGTCACGGCCAAGGTGACATACATGGCCCGCGACAAGCGGCTCCGTGCGCTGCGTGACGTCAGTGTAGACGGCGGCGGGCTATTCAAAGTCTTTATGTGTACCTGCCGGCACCTACAGTGGCAAGTTTGCTTGCGCTTGCATGTCCTCTGAATATTTTACGTGAATTCTTTGTTTGAAATTGGTTCTTTACCTATTTATCATTTTGATAAGCCATTTTAGATTAATTAATTTGACTTATTTTTCATTTGGATACAATGTAAATACAATTTTTTCACGGCACAATGCCTCGCAAGTGTTGTGTGCCAAACTGTAAAGGGGACTACAATGAAACAGAGAAAGTTTCTGTGTTTCATTTCCCTGCTGATGAGGAGAGAAAACGTTTATGGTGTAAAAAAATTCCTCGAGCGGATTTTCAACCAACATCGCAATCTGTTGTATGTGAAAAACATTTTGATGAAAATTTCATTATTCGAATTGATAAGGCCGTAAGGCCTGATGGAACAATTTTGTCCGTGAAAAGGGACAGACCTAAGCTAACTGCTGATGCATTCCCCTCTATTTTCCCAAAGTGTCATTCATATTTATCGTCAAGTGTTGCAACTAAAAGGAAAGCGCCCGACGACAGACGAAATGAACAATTAAAAAGAGACAACGAGTCTTTTTTGAACTGGATAGAAGCAGATAAAATCCATGATTTCGAACAATTTTCGAACTTTTTCAAAGAAAGAATAGACAATAATGTGTGGCTGTACAAGCATTGCTGCTTCGAAGAGACGACAGGTCCGCTTCAATGTTGGAGTGTTTACAAAGTTATGGATTTTGTTCACTCGGGCCCAAGATTATCATGTGCAATCAAAATATTCAGTGACCTGCGTGTGGAAATATTCACAGAGAAAAATGGCAAGTACATTATAATAATTTTGGATACTATGACATGATATTATATGTGTTAATATTTCCTCAGAGTTAGCAAAGGCTAATTTGGAATGTGTACTCTGTAAGGCACTATTCAATAGAATTGTATATAATTCTAGACTTCTGTGCGTAGTCATTAATTATACGAATGCTATCAGTAAGGATGATACAACTTAATCAGATTTTGCATATATAGATTAAATAATTAAGTCAATGACGATGCATAAACAGCAGATATTTCTCTTCCAAAAGTTAGATCAGAACTGTTGATTGCAAGTACAGAAAGCTGTTTAAAGCGAGTAAAGTTCATGCCTATCAGGATTCAATCAATGATAATGTTATGAATGTCCATGGCTTAGGTCAATAACGTGTGATTATGCTTAAGACATGATCGACTAATTATTAATAATTATATTCAATATTATATTATATCAAAACATATCTAGCTATTTCGATATAAAATGTGAAAATAAATCGATTGACCCTTACTATATAATCTGCATTACATTCCAATTGCAGGCAGATTGCCTGATGCGGCTGTTGGTTAGATTTTTACAAAGTCATCGCCCTGCATGCTTACATCATGGAGTCAGTTCGACACTCTGATGTCACATTTTTCTAGAGGAGACGGACTTGACTGTCATTCATTTGAAGTTCAAATGAACATACATTTGTCACCCATGACAGATTTGTGTAATGACGAAGAAAGTGAAGATGACTCCAAATCTAAAGACCATCTGCAACGATACCTGTTTCTTCTTGAGCAGATAAAGCGTGCATCTCTCAAAAGGTATCATCCTCAGACACTACTCTAGTCTTTTCAAATATTTGCAGGAGCTCCTAGAGCATATTCTTTTCTCAGGGAATCACTCCTGACACTTCCTCATCCTTCTTACTTAAGGAGATAGTGTTCTGTCTTTAACACCAGGAGTGGTCTTGACAACACCCTTTTGCACAAGGAATATCTGAGACAGAAATGTTTAAAAATGACTGATGGGGAGCGACGAGTGATTCTTATGCTGGATGAAATTTATTTGTCGAGTCAGCTGTCATATAAATCAGGGACAGTTGAAGGTTCTGCAACAAATTGTCCCATTTCAGAAGCCACTACCCCTCAAGTATTTATGATCTCTTCAGTTCTTTGTAAAAGTAAAGATGTTGTTGCCATAATACCTGTGAAGGACATTGATGCACGATGGTTATACGATCTCATCGTCAAAGTAATTAACGTGTTGCATGAATGCGGATTTCGTGTTCTTTGAATCAACAGGAGAGCATTTACCATGATGTCAGGAGGAGTTTTAAAGCCGTATATCTCTAATCCCGTTTTACCAGAGGAGCGCTTATTCTTTCTCTTCGACACCGTGGATTTATTTAAATGCATCCGGAATAACTGGTTGGCACAGAAGTACTTGGAGAAAACTTTTTTGTTTCCTCCAGTCAGGGAGTCGACATCAGCAGCAGGAAAAAGTCTTACGCAAGCTAAATTCTCTCATCTTAGGAAATTATATAATGCTGAGAGTTTATCAACTTTAAAACTTGCTCCAGCTCTAAACCTGAAAAGTCTAAACCCAACACCTACTGAAAAACAAAGTGTGAACCTTATGCTAAGAATCTTCGATCGACGAAATGTAACAGCATTACAGCAGTATGGACCAACATGGTCATTGGACACCTCGGGCACAAGAGAATTTCTGAACCTGATCATACAGCTATGGAATATGCTGAATGTCAAGCATCCCTTGAAAGGCATCAGGCATCGAGATGACACCTGCAAACCCGTGCACTCCATGTCCGATGACAACATTGCTACGATTCAGAGCTCATTGGCATGGCTGGAAAAGTGGAAAGGGCAAGGTTTAAAAGCCAGGGAAGGAGTGTGATCCATTGACACAATGACTGCTCTTCATCACACTCTTCTTGCTTTTCTTCAACTGGCGAAATACCTTCTTGAAGAGAAACAGTTTAAGTATATTTTGTTTGGAAAATTTCAAACTGACGACCTGGAATTTCGATTCGGTCAGTACAGGCAGATGAGTGGGTCAAACTATTATGTTTCAGTTCAGCAAAGTTTGGAAGGAGAGAAAAAGCTGAAGCTTCTAAGTTCTCTTCGACTCGTTTCTGCATCCAAAGGGTCCGTCAAATCGAAAGACATCATAGATCCACTAGAGAAGGTTTCTTCAACGGTGACACCTGTGACATGTGATCAAGATTTTGAGAAATTTATCCCCATCTTGAATGAGTGTGATGAAGTGGAGTTATCAAATGAGCAACTGAAATCACTGGTCTTTATCGCTGGATACTGTGCACGGAAAGCAGTAGCTCACACTGACTGTGATACTTGCAAGTCAGATCTTCGTGTCAATGAGAGACTGAATGTTGAGGTGACAGAAGAATGCCTCAGTTACCTTTCTGCCCTAGACCGCGGAGGTTTGACTTGGCCATCACATTTTGTCGTTGAAACGATTTCGGAGGTGTTCAAAGTCTTTCAGGCGGTGATAAAAACAAAGGAGTATGAAGAAAATTTTTGGTTTGCACCAATCAAAGAAAACTTTTCATGGACCTTGTCATGGAACGATTGTCCAGTTTGGGGGTCCTTACAAAGAGATGTGAGGAATGCGAACAATTCTCAGAAAACCTCATCGTCAAATGTTGCAGGCCAGCAGTGAATATATTTCTTAACAATTAAACTAAAGTTTTCCCTGGCAAAATAACCACAGAGAGCAATGCCAGAAAGTTGAAAACTTTTACAAAGCGTTCCTGAAATCCGTTAGTGTCTGTGTCATCATAAAGGCTGTGCTATTGTATAATTTATTTGGATTATTGTCCCTATGACAGTGGGATTGATGTCTGCAACCTCTATGTCATATTTTCATCTCGGTGCTCTTTCATCGAATGACTAGAGATAAAATGCATTGACCAGGGATTAAATACCACTATAATGGTGAGTTTGCCTACCCTTTTATTTTATCTCCAATTACTCTTCCTCTCTCTTCTCTTTTGCCTTATCCCATGAAAATTATCTATTATATTGTCGGAATCAGCGTCATATAAGCTAATTCGTTCTGCATGTCTGTCTGTCTCTGTCTTTCTCTTCTCGTTACTCATGGACTCGACACCCTTCTGCTTTTAAAAATATACCATAACCTCCTCTTTCATTAGTATCACAATTCGCTCTACCTCCATTCAATATACAATAGACTTTAGACTATGTATTAATACTACTGAACTACTACATACTACTACTACTACTACTACTACTACTACTACTA
>BLXT01004001.1:676504-687461 GCA_019648995.1 Plakobranchus ocellatus | reverse complement strand
AAAAAAAAAAAAAAAACTTATTGGATGCAACATTTTAAAGCCTCTTTCTACATAACTTTTTGGATGCGATAGCTGACAAGGTTGCACTAACTCAAAATATTTGTTCATTATTATTATTTTTCACAGTTGAACAAGAAGAGCGAAAAGATAATACTGTTGCAATCGCTGTTGGCGTTACTATAGCAGTTGTGGTTGCCTTGGGAATTGTTGTCATTTTGGTGGTTCTTGTGTTGCGACACAGTAGTAAGTGTGTACGCTAATCATGAAGTAAAGTTTTAAAAGTCATAAAATTAAGGCTTTATTCACTGAAATGAATAAAGAGGCTGAAATGTAAACGCAAGACCTTCAAGTTTGTACTATTCAAAATTATATTTAATCTACCATTGCTATCTCTGGAATCACCATCCATAATTATGTCATTTCTAAAATGCATGAAACTAGCAGTACTGTCTCTATTTTACATTAGTCTTTATATTTATTATCTTCTTGTGAAAGCATATAAGTGTAAATTAAAAATTTACTTCTTGGTCCATTATTTTTAGGAACGTTTAGCAAAATGTATGGAAAGGTGTTGCAACTTATCTTTATGATCACATTTTGACCTACAGTTTCTAAGTTATATTTTTAGTGTTGTTTGTACAGTTCATTTCATTTACATAAGATACATAATACGAAATACATATAAATGAAACTCATAACTAATTTTATGAAATGTCTAACTACATATGTGAAGGTCAGTATAAATAGGTATTTTGCTTTGGTCAATTAGAGAACCAATATATTATATTAGCTGTAATTTCAAAGAAAGTAGTTTTAATTGGGATTTAAGTTATCAGAGAATAAAGAGTATGATCATTTTACTTGAATCCTTTGTGTTTTTGTTTTGCCAGAGGCAAGAAAATCGCCTTTGTTTCAGCCAGCAAAGGAGAACAGGTATGTGGATATTTTCCCTGATCCAGCCGATGGGTATGAGGTGCCGGTCACACAGTCCGAGGGGGAAGGCATGAGGCCAGGAGGTGAGTCCAGTATGTAACTCATGGGCTATTGGTGGCGCAGTTGCAAGAAACATTGCCCTAATTATCTTCAGGTACTTTCCTACAGTAGGTTTGAGGCTTCGACATACACCATCATTGAAAGTGGCTAAAACGCTTGAGATAACATTTTATCAGTAATGGACAGGCCGTGTAGCCAAAGAAACTAGCTAATACCTTTAGACAGTTTATGAGAATGAAAGAAAAAAGAGATAGATAATAAATGCAATCAGGTCAGATATATTCATATTACATGTGGGAAAGTTTTTCTCACGTAGTTTGATGCAAAAGATATTTTGCTGTCGCCTATAAAAAGCTCAAAATTGACAGTGATATGGCTGTATCTACATCTAGGTTAATTTCAAGCAGTTTCCCATAACATTTGATTTCATAAAGATGCCAGCATGCTAATCTTATTCTTTTCTTTTGATTTCTCCTTCTCTCTTTCTTCGAAAATATACATCTTTTTCACAATTAAAAGCAGCCTAAATATGTTCACACTTTTCACAGCTCGGAAACTGAAAGATATTTTAGAATGTGAAGGACCTCATATAGAGAGTTTATTAAATAAGACCTGCCTGTATGTAAATATATATGGTAATGTAAGTTATAAATTGCATTACTGATATGCATATGCAGTGTAGTTCAGTCTGATAGATCTAGAACTTGACTAATCTGACAGGGGTTACAACATTAAAATGAAGATTTGCCCAATGTGAAGGTTCTCAAAATTGTAGGGTGGGAAAAGGGTGAGAGAATGAAACTTATGGAATGATTGTTGGATGATAGAGGGAAAATTATGCAAAATAGGATCTTGAACTAATGAAATGTACCTTTAATTTACTTCCACTAGCATGTTGAATTTAAAACCATTATTCCCGTTAAACGTCTGTTTATTTTAGAAAGCCAACATAATGGCAAATTGACAAGTGTGAAAGAGTAATAGCTCAAGGGTTAGGACACTGAGGATTTTCTTAGGAAGACAGTTGTTGCGTGGACCAGTAAAACATTATTTCTAATTACTCATAACACGTCAGTTATATAACTGTGTAGGTTCCTTGTGGTCAGCGCAAAGTATACGCGTCAGTATATCTCCCAATTTACTATGGGATATAATTTTAATTTCTATGGTCCTTCTTCTTGAACCTCATTATTCTTATAGTATAGAAAATTATAACATAGGGATCTGTCAGTTTCAAGGTTACGATTAATCTGAACTTCTGTACAACTGACCATGTTTTTTTAAATGTGTTTGAGTTTCATCAGGCCACACTCAAGTGCGAATAAATGCATACGAGGAAATTGACCCTACACCGGCCAATGGGTATGAGATGTCGGATGGACCGGTTCAAGAAGAAGGTCTGGGGCCTAAAATAATACTTAGGAAAGAGATAGGCTTAAAGAATATTTAACATTACTTAACAAGTCATGACAATGCATTTTTATTCATAGATTTTTATTTGCATTACTATTTAAAAACACAATACTTCACTTCACTATTTTCAAGGTAAGCTCATATACTTGGTTTGGTATTTGCCATCAATTTTAATTTTTTTTTCTGCTAAAACGAAACATTTCACTTACTTATGAGCGCTATTAGAAAGTTAATTCACACTTAACACCTGCACTAGTGGCTGTTTGATTCTAAATCTCTGTGGTTTTTTATCACCAGGTCACAAAGGGTTTAGGGTGAACCATTATGAGGAAATTAACCCTCGTATTGTCAATGAGTATGAAGTACCAAATGCACTAGTTCAGGAAGAAGATATGAGGCCGAAAGGTGAGTCCGACATCAACAGATAAGGTATGGAAGCGAACGCACCCATCTATACATAGAGTATAGGTGGTTCAGTACTTAAAAAAATACTCATTTGTCTATACATAGTGCATAAGTGGTAAAGTAGTTAGGATCCTCATTCGTCTATACATAGGGTGAAAGTGATACAGTAGTAGGTAAACTCACCCAAATGTAAATAAGGTGTACACAGCGCACTAAAAAGCAAAAACATATAGGGTGCAAGTGGACAAGTAGTACGCAAACTCACCCATTTATAGATAGGTTAGATTTGGAACATCCATCTATAAATAGGATGTAGCCGTGCAGCAGTAAGCAAGCAGATATATTTTAATGCTTCATTATTATGACATATAAAACAGCAAAGGTTTAAAGCATAAAAATAGCGTTTATTGGGCGAAACAACTTTACATAACACAATGTTCAGTTTTGTTACATAAGTTAAACTGGATAATGTATTATTTAAATATTGTTGAAACTTTAAATAAAGAGTTGGTTCTCTGTATAGGAGTCTCAACAAACCAATCTTGTCCGGTTATAACTCGGATTGCTAAATGAAATAGAACTGCATAAAGTATAACATTGACATCATTTCTATCCATAACTCGGTGCAATTTTCACCGCGTGTGAATGTGACTAAAAGAAAAATTTTACGAGGAAGCACTAAATTGAATATACAAATTCCTATATTTCTAGTTTTATAATGACAAAGAACTAAAACTTCTAGCGAAAGAAGAAACTTCTGCTGAAATGCATTATCTAATCCCGAAACTGTAAGGCGCTGTTTGAAGCACCACATGCTTGTCAATTTAGTACTTTTTGAGTAATTCCACTTT
This sequence comes from Plakobranchus ocellatus, assembly GCA_019648995.1. Classification (NCBI taxonomy): domain Eukaryota; kingdom Metazoa; phylum Mollusca; class Gastropoda; family Plakobranchidae; genus Plakobranchus; species Plakobranchus ocellatus. The sequence goes on along the minus strand of BLXT01004001.1, from coordinate 683,799 downwards.
TCCGGTTACTTTCCGAACTTCCCTTGTAGTTAAAGAGCTAAAATTTAATATGTTACTGAACAGCAAAGAGTGCAATTTGAATTTGTGCTTCTTTAGTATTGTTTGTAGATATTTTGCCATTTCTAGCACTTTAACTCTGCCCTGTATATTTTGGTAGTTTTTTCTGTTTTGTTTTTTTCTTCTTTCTTCACCTTTCCTCCCTCTCAGACCTAACTTCCACAAAAAACAATTTACTCTGTATGCGTTCTCCTTTCTCCCGACAGACGAGACAGTGCAGCAGTCGTATACCAACTGCATATCATCTCAGCAAGATAACAACGAAACTAAGGACACTAAGGACAACTCTTACTCAAACCTCGGCTTTGATGTCGGCAAAGAAAAGTGTGTTTATGTCAACACAGAAGGTCATGACACGTAGCAGTAAAATCGACAGCGTCCTCGGACAGCTTTCAGTTTAGATTTCCATTCTCATATTCCCTGTTAGATTTTATATCGACTGATATTGTTGGATTGCTACATCTTGGCTTTTTCAGTTTAGACCTTGAGCGGATCTGGCGGTCAATCTGGATAGAAAAAAAGGAAAGGTTCTGAAACACTCAGAACAACAATAGATATGACTGTCACTGTAATTATTAATTACATAATTCTACTGAAGGCTTTTAAAAATATAAGATGTAAGTATGCAAGTCTGCTTTTAAATAGCTTTGCGTTTTGACAAAACGTTTGAATGGAATACAGAGGGTAAGGTAAGAAAAAGTGACATGCTCTCTATCTTAGGTACCAATATAGAGGTTTTCATCCTGACAGATTTTTTCCCCTTTATTATTTGGTATCTTTTTATGTTGTTAACCAGTTCCACTGTATTCTAAAGTATATATCCTTTTATATTCAATATCCCGATAACTGACGTAAGATTTGTATTTTTAAGAAACTGTGATTGCAAAGGAAACACTTCTTAACGTATTCTTTTATGTTGAAAAGTTTTCATACCATGATCAAAAGAACTGTATCTTCTTTTTACGTCCTTTGTCTTACTTTTGGTAACAACTCACTCATACTAAGAAAATGTATATATATAAAAGATGAAAAGGTGAAACATAAATGCAAAAAATGCATGTTTTTTGTGTTATGAGTTGACTAAATTGAAAAAAAATATGATTTGTTGAATATATTTATGCAGAATTTTTATACTTTTCAATGGCTCATTTTGGAGTGAATTTATATTGCTATACATGTTAGTGTGACATTATGTCTTTCTATTCATGCATCAATTAATAATAAAATCATGCATTTGTAATTGAATTTTCCAGATCTAGAATCTAAAGCTAGTATGGTTTTACTTTACTATTGTTTCTATATGTTTCTAGAATTAAATACAATATACGGTGTTCCACATCCTTTCTTTCTGTTTTAATTGTAGTTCAAGCTGTACAGTAAGACAGCATTTAAATATTAGATACCTTGTTTGGATCTATAAACAAGAAAGTGCTATAGGAAAGCAGGTTGATTTAAAATGCAACAAAATGTAGTTCTAACCATAATTTTGTTATATGCAATATCATTCGTACAGTTTAAATGGTTCACTCGGTTTCGGGATTTCTAGATCAATATATCTAAAAAGTAAATCACGTTATGGCAAATTTTATTTTCAAAAGCGCTCTTGGATATAAAAGAAAGACGTTAAAACCTTTGTTCCTGCTTTTTGAACGGAATATTTTAGAAATGGGATTGTGATCACTCAATTCATTTGAGCACAAAAGTATTTATTTTAACATTCATTAGTGAGAAATTTAGGAAAACGTTAATAGTATTTCTTCGGGGATTCAATGATACTGAAAAAAAATAAAACAACAACTAGGAGTCAAACTTGACATGATTAAAGTTTTGTCATGATTACTGCACAGAGGGAATCATCTAACGTCCGTCGAATTGTTTCACGGTTCGATTTCGTTAAAGCTCTTTTCGCCACAAGAAAGTCTGGGTAACCTGTTGATTAGACCGCCTTTACCACAAAAGAGAGCAGGCAACGAAGGTGTCTCACACACAAGGGTAAAGACCAAAACTTCGACAATGGTGTTGGGTCCACTGAAGAAGAAAAAAATACAAACGTTGTTGTTCAGCAAATGGAAAGCTTTTGTCACTTAAAGTACTCTGCTCTAATACATAATATTTAACAATATTCTATTACTAAGATCAAATATAAAAGACATATGTCGCCACACATGAATGAAAAGCCAATTGTTGTCAGAAATCTATTAATAAGTTTTGAACTCAATTCCATGTACCTCTTTTCAAAAGAAATGTTATGGTCTGCTCAGGCAAATACCTTTGGTCTAGTTATACTAAAAGAATGTAACATAAATATTTTTCATTTGCTTTAGTTTGCACAACTGGCAAATCTCATGCAAAAAATGATTTTAGGTGACTTTGTATTTTTAATTTTTTCTTATAGAAATATTTCATGGAAGTAAAAAAAATTATTTCATTATTTATTCTTACACAGTGATTTGAAAAAGTTGAATGAATGCAGGTTTTGTCATAAGTCTATTCCATGTTTGTCTCTAGAGTCTATACACGGATTTTTTTTCTTTTTTTGATTTCATCATAGATTAAGCAAACGTGTAAATAAACTGATCAAACACACTATATATTAGCTTTTTATTATACGAAATCTTCAAAGAAGTAAAAATGATGAAAGCTTGAAGTACCAGCAATGAATGGACCAAGGAAGCAATTATATTCTGTTTCAAAGTTTGCAGTTTTCAAACGCTAGAGTGGTTGTTGGATAAGTAATATCTATTTAATAGGCTGCTACATACCTATTCATAAAGCCGAATGGACCTGGTAATCCTCACAGTATGTTGGTTGAAATCTTCTACAGAAGCATAATTTATTTATAGCACGGAAAAGATTCTTGAATCTGGAGGTAAATTTTAGACGTAGATTTCCAGAAGGAAGAAGAAAATCTTGGTCAAGCAGACTGAAATTCCTTAATATCTTTTACGGAAGTGTCGTTTTAATTTGTGTAACTCTGAAAAGATTTTGTTATTGTTTTCTATTTAGCAGTTATGTTTTAGAACTAGACTTAAAAGGACAAAAAGAGTGCCATATTCCCCTCAACACATCGATTTGTTAAACTATACACAGCTAAAAAATAAATGTTAAATTGCTGTGGACTTGAAAATATAAAAGGGAGAGAACGTGAGAAAGAATGTGCAAGCAAGAAGCAGAATCTTGGCTGCTCATTTGAACAGTTTCCACATTTTCTGAAGTAAGTGTGGAGAACAAGTATTAGAGAAGAAATCAAAGTATAGTTCGACCTTATGTAGTTCACCCTGTTACATGAATTGAATTCATTAGAAAAAAAATGTTACCTGGCGCCATAACTTTGAACAAGTAAAAGGTGACAAATGCACAAACCAACATCTTAATTTCTTAAATAATGAACAGATTGAATTATATAGCGCTTCCTAAAAAAAAAACAAAAAAAAAAATCTTGTTTTTTTTTGTCTAAGGCTGAGTAGTTTTGTACACATCAAAATCCAACCAGGCCTTAAAGAAGACGCAGCAGTTTTAATTTAAAAAGAAATGTACGACTCTTTTTTATTAGGCCTTTCAAGTTTGTTTTTTTTTATGATTGCCTTATCACCTGTGCTCTTATCACCTATGGTCTCCATAGGATTTTTAAAAAATAGAGAGATAAGAAAGGGGGGAAGGGAGGGAGAGAGGGGAATAATACTTTATAGTATGAATTGGGAGGAGGGTGAGGGGGGAGATAGGAAGTCAAAGAGAGAGAACGATGGTGGAGGCAGTAAGAGAGAGAGAGAGAGAGAGAGAGAGAGAGAGAGAGAGAGAGAGAGAGAGAGAGACCGAAAGAAAGTTCACACATGAGAAAGAGCATCACGAAACTGGGTCAATGTTTTTGAAAACTTTTTTTTTTACAGTTAAAACTCTGCGTCTATTTTAAGACTCAAATTTGACTTTTGCAATTCATTTTCCTACTACAAAGGCTACAAGATTCACGAGTTTGTATGAAAGCCTTTGAAGTATAATTCAATCTTTAGACTACGTTGTATAGATTGTTTACAACTTTAATTATGATCTCATATTGTTTAGTAATGAAGTCGTGTTTCTATGTAATTTGGATATTGTGAAATGCGAGTTATTACTTTTCACTTCAACATAAAGAATTTTGTGCGCACACAAAAATATAATTTAAAAATGTTGTTCAATATAAGTATAGGTAAATCTGAATAGATTATAAGGTGCAATCTTTATCATCAAACTACTTATGTTAGCTGTTTCTCCCTGATGCACTTTGACACTATGTTTCCGTATGATCTTTATAAGAGATGATCATTAGCTGTTATGTCACTAAGTCAAATCGCAGCTAAGAAAGAATGGAAGCTATTGATTATTTCAAATTTTAATTTTTTACGTGAGGATTTTTCTTCGCCGAAATTTTTTTTTTCATATGAATATAAGTATCGATTTATTACAACACCGGATGGCTTCGCAAAGCTTTAATTACAATTGAGGATGCTGCCAAGTAGCAACTCACCTGAAACATATGTATTTTCACAATTGTTTATTTTTCTCGTTTCTACTTTCATTTTGGTAGATCGGTCTCAACAGGCGGACGGCATCATGAGGAAAAGAGAGGCTCTGCTAGTTGTGCTCTGTCTTGCTCTTCTAGTATCTACCTCAATGGCCTTGCCAATTGAACAAGAGGAGGTAATTATTTCACGTTATCAATAAGGGATAGGATTAGAGCGAAGATTTAGAGTAATGACCCGTTGATAAGCGTCAACCAATTATCCCATTTGCTTCTGCTACATTTGGTTCTGCTACAAAGAAATGATCATTTTGTACGGCTGGCTTAAATATTGCTCAGGTTTAAAGAAGCAGCGCAAGCCCGCGGCGCCCCATGCCACGCATACAGCCCTACCTAGAGATCTAAGTTTCAGGTTTATTGTTGCCGATGATAAAAATAGGGGAGGAAGAATGAGGTGCTGGAATAGTTAAACCACTTCCCTAGTTGAACTAATATCAACTATTGTGTTTTTTTATTATGTAATCAAGATAAGCTAAAAATATTGACCAATCAAATACTCTCATTTACTTCCACTTTTATGCATAAATATGACATGCCTATAATGATACCAGGATACGATCTAACAGCTTCCTATAAACATCGAATTCCCTTTAGACATCTCTGGATCTAAAAAGGTAAATACATCTAAAACAAAAACAAGACTGTTAAATTAAAATAGATCTAGCCGGACAGAATAAAAATAAATAAGGCTAGAGCAGAAGATCAATCGTTCCAAGTCTAGATCTAGATCTAGATTGTCACACACTGTTTCGGCATAGTCAATTTTTAACTACTTCTCCAGTTCATTAAATATAACAAATATGAGTTCTCTTAGCCAATAACTGTTTTCATGTTATCAAATTGAAATGACCTCCCTAGCTCAGCAAATATTACATTATGTGTTCTCTTGATCTAGCCGTAATTTTCACTTACCTTAATAATAACAGAACACTAACTTGTCCTTATTTCTTTGACTGTTGTAACAGAAAAAGGACAAAAAAAAGTTGTTGTTGTTGTTGATCCTTTCTTTTTCTTCTAAACATTAATTTTCCGTCAGTGAACCTTTTCCTTTCTTGCCCTGCCTTTTTTTTCTAAATGAAGCCATTCCTGTCTCTCTTCTTATTTATTTGAACAGCTATCGGGCTACGCCCAATCACTTGTCTCTCACCTACGTTTTTTTCTATAATGCCGCGTTGCCTCCGTATAGGAGCTCACTAGAACTTAGCGGACGTGAAACTGCAGACCGTGAGACTTACGTCCCCCATCACATCAAGTCTAAAACGTTCCCCTTCTACTTTAGTGTGTGTTTGTGTGTGTGTGTGTGTGTGTGTGTGTTTGTAAATACGTTTTTTAAAATTCTCAGCTTTAAAGCTAACATTTTTTTTTAACACCAATCTTATAATAAGCGTTCAGAAGCTATCAGAATAGGAATGTTCGTGATAATATGGAGAAACAAAGTCCATTAATAAAGAGCCCTTTGACAAACCCATACGAAGGGCGGACAAGCTGGAGATCAAGGGCAATACAAATAATCCCTGTCAGTGTGGCGGAATTATCTGCAATGTTTATTTTTTAAAAAATCAACCTCCAAGAGCTTTGGTAGCATTCGATAAAACAGGTTTTTTTCCGGAGTTCAGATTTGGTAAATGCAAACAAATAACTGAAGAAAAATTGATAAAAGGTGAGCAAAAATTTTGTGACAATCTTTCAGCGAAAAAAAAAAAAAAACAGCAACTAGAACTCGTTCATTTTCTTTTCGAAATTGTTTGTTTTACGAACCAGAAGTTTCAGAAGTTTACGAATAGAATTGTTGTGAGTTCCTATTCCTTAGTATCTTGAATAATGACATGATTTGCTTTTGTGTCGCCTCCCTCCCCTTCCCCTTCTCCTTTCCCCTTATCACGTATTTCTCTTTCCTCTTCTTACGCAATTTTTTTTTATATTCTTAACAGGAAAAAGGAGTGCAGAAAAGAATTGCTGGAATACTCACCGCCATAACTGTCGCTCCTATAATTATAGCAGCGGTTGGCGTGACGATTAGGGATGGTTAAATAAAAAAGATATACTAAATATATATCATGACATCAGCATTACTCAATTGGATCGCTGTTCAAAAGTTGTAAAGTTATGTCCCCACTCAAGGTTACAACGATAAATAGTCTATGAGTTTTGAAGACATTATATGAAGGCTTGCACTAAATATAAAAGACGGACGAAGTTTGCAGCAAACTTTTTCTGAAACGACCGGTTTGGATTTTGAAAGATTTTTTTTCGGTTTTATTGAGTTCGTCCGAAAATTAATCAATGATTCAAAATCACCACGAGTTGATAAAAACATAACATTGTTTTGAGAAAAGAAAACATATAGAGTGTGAAAATATGAGAGAAATAAAAATGATGTCTTGATTATTTAATCTGAATTTTGTTTTATGTTGTTGCTGCTTGTTCTCACTTTGATTGTCTGTGTTATGTCTGTTTTTGTTGGTTTTGTTGTTGTTGTTGTTTTGTTTGTTTTGTTGTTGTTGTTTTGTTTGTCTAATTTTTTTACACGTCATGTTATTCATGATTTACACTGACAAAGTTTAAGAAAAGATATAATCGTCTGAAGTTCTGGAAAGAGTATAAATAAAAAGGGTAAAAATGTGATCAATAGAGGATTCGCGTGTGCGGGAATTGGTAAATAGTGGGAGGGATGAGGGTA
>BLXT01004001.1:596354-611523 GCA_019648995.1 Plakobranchus ocellatus | reverse complement strand
AGATATAGTTTATTTACGATGATCAGAAAGAAAGGTAAAACAATTTGTAACTCAAGAGAATGCATGAAAGACACTCAAACGTCAATTTCCACCGACAGATCTCAGAATAACATTTCCATCTAATATCAGCATTTAGGTACCAATTTTGCATTTTGTTGTTTTTGCTAAGACCATGTATGGCAGCTAACAAAAACTGGTCAGACTGTTACTTTAGCCAGTCTATACAAGTTGACTCGACTTCCTCGTCAATTCTAAAGTGAGAAAGGCTGCAGGCATCATCTATGGAACCACTACAGGACCCAAAAAATAATGGATAGGGCGAAGTTGTGTTTGCTGATAAAAGGAAGTGTTTGCCTCTGTTATCATGGATTTTTTTGTGTAGACTGGCGTTACGAATTGAGAAGGCACATAGTTCATTCCAAAAGTCAGTCTCATTCATAAATAGTTGCATGCCGTCTTTTCAGTGGGTCACGATTGCCCTAGTCCTATTTAGTTATAGATCTAGTAGAGCACTGTCTGTGACAATACGTTCTTTCAATAGAAAGTACCACAAGTCTTGCAATAAACTGAACAAACGGTTGCATAACAGCAATTTAGTTTCATCAACTACCCAAATCTACGAACTTTCTAACATCAGCGATTCATGTATCAGCGTCTCTGCACACTCCCCCACAACCATGCTTATAAACTCACCGCCTAAAGCTTCTAGAAAATACTATGTATTCGATGCATAGGCTATTCAAACGATGTAATAAAAGCAACACCTTCTAGAGTTTCTGAAGTAAAGAAGAATCACCGAAAAATGTCATCCAGGTTAGCTAAAAATAATGGCCGATTAAACTTTCCCGCCTTACCCACCATGGATATGATCCAACAACTTTACGCAAACAAGGTTTCCACACCTTTGAGATATTCTAAAAATCCCTAGATCTAAAAGGCAAACAAAGTTAAAACCAAAATAGTATTACTAAACTGAAAATAGGTCAAATCTAAGCCTACTCTAAATTTGAGCTAGCTTTACAAATAAACAAGGCCAAAACACAACATGTCATAATCTATTCCGTTTCTAAATTTAAATCTAGATCTAGACTCAATTCAATTTCACCGTAACAGTCGTCAGATAGTGGCATGAAACATCATAGATGTCGCAAAACTCAGTTGTGCTGTTTTTAACCTCTGTGTTTTCTCTCTTTATTTTCAAAGTGGTTGAAGGGCATACGATGTCGCCAATCTCCTTCACTGAATCCATTTTCTCTTGTCTTTTCTAAGTATTTTGCAAAGCTTTAATGTCAAAATCACTGCTCTGCAGAGGATTCGCACATAAATGCTTGTGTCCAGTCTTGAATTCAAGGGTCAATGTTTTTTAAGCCGATTGGCGTAGACTTTCACGAGACCGCACAATTTCACAAGGGTTTGTTTTTTCCTTTTCAATGCCTTTTATAGCCTCACTGAAAACTCATCAAGGAATTCGCCATCTTGAGTTAATCTTCGTAAACTGCTTTGCTTTCGATGTTGGTATTTGATAAAAGTGTACTTGCATTTTCTTCCGCGGCCTCTACACCATCCCTTACACACCTGAAGCACAAAGATTACATATTTTGAATCTGTCACGCATATGAATGGATTGGAGCCGTTTGCGGAGATATTGTTGCAGTTTCCTCAAAAATTCAATTTTCTAAGCTCGTTGCATTCGGCAAATGTAAATGGCGGCCACCAGTTTTAAATTTTATCTCGGGCTTAATATACGAAATGGAATCTCCAAAAATTGTCGTCATATGGTAATATGAAAGGTGGTTTGTCATTTCGTTTCTTTTCTCCATTTCCAAGTTTTCCTTCGGCGAGACCAGAGTAAGAAATGCATTTAGTAAACCATCCAGCCTAATTCACATGGAGTCAATGAACGAAGAAGAGATAACGAACAGAATAGCATTGACCAGAAATCACAAACTATATATGGCTTTTATGTACCGTATTCATTTCCTAATATGTAATCTGGATCTAGTTTTTCACCCGTGCATCCTGACTAGATTCGGGCTTCAATGTCTAAAGTATGTTTAAAATTAGGCAAATAGGATGCATGTAAAATCATACAAATAAAAGGGTGATCTTTTTTCCGCAAAATACTTGTGACGTTATGGATTTTTCGTATCATTTTATTTGTTGCAACGAAGTGCACACTGACTAAAATAATAAAGATAGAGAGGAATATTTTTATTTTTTTCATATCAAGAAGATCATTTTTATCTCGCGTCTTTCGACTTTGAAAATAAAGATATAATTTCAGACATTTAAATGTTGCTATAATCTCTAGAACAATGCCGTAATAATAACTTCTTAAGCGGGATAACTTCTTATTTTAAAATATAGATCTAAACCTTAAGCGCAAGTTATTATAGACCAAACCAGCTCATAGGAAGAAAATACTCTAATGTGTCTATATTAAAACCCGCGTATTGCATTATTCCTGTGAGGAAGATGAATATGTATACTATAAACAGCTATTGATATCACTATAAAGATATCAGTGAGGTTCAACTGAAATTCCTATGCTGTCTCTCTTTTCTTGCCTGAGTATTCATCGAATTGAAAAGAGTGCCAAATTAGTGATAGTTAAGTAACGGTTGTTTTGGACATAATAATATTACTCTGCATCACTTTCAAAACATGTGCTATCTTTATAATCTATATTTTAAAATAAAAAGTTATCCCGACCCACCCATCCCCTTTGTTTTTCCCAACATCACTCTTCTACAAAGAAAAAACACTTACGGCATTTTTCTGTGGAAAAAAAATGGAACATTGAATGAATAGTGAATGAATGATCATACAGGACTTAATCCTAGTTTCCTAAAAGTAGTTTTGCGCCCGTACAGGCTTATTAAAAAAAAAATTTTTCAAACGAGATTAAAAACTAAAAAGAAACGGTTCTCATTTATTAGACTGAAAAAAATTGATTAGACGAGGAAAGAATACAATCACTTGCTTAATCAGTTGACCATCTTTGGTTATTTTTTTGTGATTGTCAGTTTTTGTTATGATAAAGCTCACGGCGAAACTTCATACGTCTTCTATGTGCTATTCAAATTTGTTGAAATAAGTTTGAGTTGGTAGTTATATTCGAGTGCTAAATCAGTTTTTTCTTTCAAATACCATTACATTATGTTGTTTAAGATCCTTATACTTATTTAGAAAACAAGAATTGCCAATAATCAACATCTATATTAAAGGAACAAGGCTGAAACAAAAGGACCAATTCAAATACCTAGGATCCTTGATCTCAAGCGACGGAAGAAACAACAGCGAAGTTGCATCAAGAATAGCTCAAGCAAAGACAAATTTCCAGAAAATGAAAACAGTTCGGACAAATAAAAACATATCCATCCGGACAAGAAGAAGAGCCCTTGAGTGCTATATAGAGCCCATCTTGATGTATGGATGTGAGGCCTGGACAATATCAAAACAGACTCAGAAGAAGCTGGAAGCAACGGAAATGTGGTTCCTTAGAAGAATGCTGCGAATCTCATGGACAGCAAAGAAGACAAATGACACAGTTTTAGAGGAAGCTCATACAACAAGACTACTCATAAGCAAAATCCGTAAACGTCAAGCAACCTTTTTCGGCCATGTTATGCGAAGAGAAAAGTTGGAGAATCTTGTAACAACAGGAATGTTGGAAGGAAAACGCAGTAGGGGAAAACAACGAGAAAGGCTCATTGAAGGCCTGACAGACTGGCTGAAGGCAGGGAAATCGTTGGAAGCAATAGAAGCGACAAAGGACAGGAAAACGTGGAGGACCATGATCGCCAACGCTGTAAAGCAAGGCACCTGATGATGATGATGATGATGATACTTATTTATTTGTGTATGGGTGTGTGGTTTAATGCAATTGATTTTTTAAAAAATACGTTTGGCATATTAAACTGGAATTGTGCGTGAAATCTTTAAAATATAGCTTATAGTTTTAAAACAAAGATTTTAAAGATTGCAGCCTACACTAATTCGTTTTTTTTTCCGTAAAAATACTTTTATGCATCTTAATTTATATTCTTATCATAATAACATATAAACTCACCTGGTTTCTTTTTTACTTCGGGCAAGTCATAATCATATCGCACAGGGCCGAGTTTGCCAGGCCATGTCAAGGAGATTTGTCCCTGGCTCATTTCTTTAATTCTTATCGTAACGTTTGCTCTGAGCCGGAACTTGTCCTTTCCAACTTGTTCGCAGCTGCAGGCATTTGGAAAAGACTGTTTTGTCACACAGAAACCATTTTGAGGAATAGAAAATGGAGTGCAGAACTGTGGACATAGAAGTATGACTTATTTTATTTGTCTCTTTTGTCAAAAAGATGCACATGAATCCTCCCTCTTATCTAAACATATTTGTGCGCTGCAGTTAAAAAGTATCATATTGTACATTTTTAAACAAATTGGTAGCCAGTTGTCTATTTTCACTGTCTCTTTTGATTTTCGTTTCAATTTGACAAATATCCAGACATATCTAGTTCTGCATATAGACTTTCAGAAACTACTATGCCTTTTTGAAAATCTCAATAGCATAGGATTCGAACTACAGTGCATTAATCTGAAACAAAAAACATTCGAGATCACCTTCAGAAATATATTTGAAATATATATAAAATTAGCAAGGATTTCCAATAAACAAATTGAAACTCACCAATGCAGCTTTGCTTAACCTTCCACTTGTCCTTGCTTTATATTCAAAACGAGGCCACACATCTTTCTTAAAGCTGTATCTGGAACTGTTTCCGAACACATCAAGTTCTAGTATCGTATAGTCCACGCCTTCCACCTGGTACTCCCTTGTACAGTTAAAGGATGGCGTGACTCGGACTTCCTCTATTTTTGGCTCAGCTGTAAATGAAAAAAAAAGGAAACATTCACTTTACCATTGGACACCTACTATAACAGTGATAATGATGAATATTACAGAAACAGTTACCTCTAAGTGTTTGTCGTAACTCAGACTGAAGACTCTATGGATGTCACAAACATAGATTTTTTTGACAACAGCGTTATAAAGAAAAAAAAAACAACTGAGCATTAGGACAAAGCAAGGATTTTAAATGAAACGAAAATAAGCAAATCGGTATTGCATTGAGATTTGAAAAATTTAGCATATCATGGGCATTTCGTTGCTACATAATGACAATAATTTTAGTAAATGATTCAAATTTTCGTTACTGCATTATGAAATATTTAACCATACTAAAAGCTACAGTATCCAGTCTACCCGCCAACATCCTGCCTTAAATATCTAGCCCAACTCGAATACAAAGTATAAAGAAAATACTAATGATAATTAGGAAACATAGTTCTATATGCAGTGCAAGGAATCCATTCTTAAACATAAAGAAATTAGTCCAAACAATCACATATCACTAATAGAAATTAAAGTAAGAGTAAGAGATTCAACCTTGGGATGCGCGAAATTTGATGTAGACGAAAACCCCAGTATCCCAAGGATTTAGAAGGGAAGCTGGGTGCAGCGAGTATTAACAGCTGTCATGATAAGGATACGCAGATTACGGCCTCATGCAAGCAAGATCGTCCAGATTTCACATATGCTTAAATTGTACGACAGTAGAGCACTCCGATCTTTAAGTTTAATGACTTTTCATGGTGACAATCATAACTGTATAGAATGTTTAAAATCATGAGTACATGACAGGACAGTTTTAGCTTAAGCAAATTTCTCTTTCCTCTCAACTATCCAGCAGTTAACGACCCGCTCTTAAAACAAGCCATAAACGCCAGGGACCGGGTTACAATGCTCTAACTGCCCTAACTCTTGTTTCAGATCCTCCTGCTACGGCGATCAGACAAGATGTAATTGAACAGACACTAATTATCTAGAAAATGGTACATTGCCATCCTCTCCAATATTGCCTCGATAGAGTTTGTGACAATAACCTCATTTTTCTTGTTTATGGGGTTTTATTTCACTCTTACGAGCCGATAGCGAGGGCGAAGTTTGTTTTTAGTGACTGCACATTAGTTTTACCCAAAGTATTTCAGAATTCTGTTAGTGACATGTATCACTCTTCACAACTTGCTGCTCATGCTGAACTTACCGCCGCATTGGAAAGGGTGAAAGCTTATTTTTATTTCGAGAGAATGTTTATATTGATTTTGTTTGATCTAGCAACCCATGCCGAAATATGCGATATGATGGAAGAAACATGCATATAAAAAAAATCTAGAATCCAACCTACACTGAGTCTTAGGTAAATGAGAACATTTTAAAAGTTGGATTTCATGGACAAAGCCCTAGTAGTAATACATTTTATTTGATTATGAGGAAAACATTAAACGCTATTATTGGTGATGTACCTGTTCTGTCCCGCGTACTTTATATTGTACATGAGTTCCATGTTTTAGTTACTATCAATTTTGACACATAAAAAAGAACGAAACATACGGGTCCTAATTGTAGCCTGGCAATTTTATTTTCGGAAGTCACATTTTATATTATGTATTGTAAAATGTCACATGATGCTAAGATATCACAGATGGCTTAGTGATGTTTAGTAATAGATCTTTTCAACACTGACAGTGACAATGAGCTATTTTTAATAAACTAGAGAACAGAATCAATCCAAATTAAAAAACAATTAATTTGAATCAGGAACAGTTAGAGAACAGATATTTGATGTCTACAATTGTTTAGGTCTAAAGCTCTCGAACATCAGCGGTTTAGCTCTTAGCGGTTTCTGCAAGCCCTCTCTTGCCTCTAAAGGATACTGACCCTCTTGTTTTCATGGTATCTTAAAACCCTGTCTGTCAACCTGCCTAAACTAACTACTTTTTTACCCCACGCCATCTCCAACACATTTTCAAAAACCTTTTTCCTTTTCTCATCTGAAAATATTTCTATGGAGGACATGGAAAATCCGCTGAGATTGAATTTCGAAACTTGTATCAGTCCTCTGCTTTGGTAATATTAATCATAATAATAAAGCAAAATGGTTCCGAAGCTTAGTCCAAGTATCGGAAAACCAGGAGTAGGTTCGTGATTATTCTTGGCATACGGCATTAAGCGGTAGTTTGCCATTGCTTTCCTCACCGCCTTTTTTTTTGCCGGGTCTTAATTAAGAGACCTAGCTACCAATTTAGTGCTGGGTGGAGACTGGGGAGCAATGAAATATTGACTCAGTCTGGACTGGGATTCGAACCACTTACTAGGTAGCCAACTGCCTACCAGATGAGCCACCCTCCCCCTAATGATAATAAAGTAATAATAATAATAATAATAATAATAATAATAATAATAATAATAATAATAATAATAATAATAATAATAATAATAATGAAGATGATGATGATGATGATGATGATGATAATAATAATAATTTTGTGAAGAATTTAACAATAGAAAAAGCTCAAATCTCTTTACATACATAAAACCATTCACGAGAGGCAGAAAAACATAAAGCATTGAAATCGACTGAGTGATGTCAAGAAAAAAACAAAACAAACCCAAAAACATGAAAGTAATAAATACTCGCCATAAAAAGATTACTTAACTGTTTGCATTGATCCCACGGACAGTTTTCATCCATGACTTAAAATAATTCAGCAATAGACCGCCAATATTGAATCCATCGCACTCACCTTTATCTCGCCAGACGCGTATAGTCAGTCTTTGGCCATTGAACTTTCTTATCACCTTTCTTAGATTTTCAGCGTTTTTTTTGTGTTTAGGTATACTTTTTAATACTATGAGCGTATAGGACATATTTCTTCGATAAAACTTCTAATGATGATCTTGAGTGAATAGATCCAACGAATTTAATCATTTTTATCGACAAAATGGCAATATCAAGCCTGTATTCTAAGCGCTTGAGATTACTTCTGAAGATTTCATTAAAATAAAATGTTTGACAAGCATTCCGTTCTGTGCTATACGAAGAAAAATGGATCAACTGTTTATACGCAGGGATAGAGAAATTTACTATGGACAGGAATCAGTTAGTTAAAATGTTTTGCGATGGAAAAAGAATATAAACCATGATCTCTTTTATCACATACCATGATAAAGCGATTTGGTGGAAAATTGGTCCACATGATAAACGTACATTCGTATAGCTGTTCATTTGATCAGCAACGATGATACACATATTCCTATGTGATTGAAGTATAATAAAGACGCACGTACGCACATATTTGTTAAGAATAGACGCAAAAAGGTAAGATAGGAATTTGTCATTAAAAATGTATACTTTTAACAACTACAGCTTGACATTAAATGTACAATATTATAAATTGGAAAAAAAGTGATAATGTACGAAGGCAGAAGCATTACTCCGCTTAAATTATGTGGAATTATCTACAGATATACTTGATAATGGTGATGATGATGATGATGATGATGATGATGATGATGATGATGATGATGGTTATGATGATGATGATGATGATGATGATGATGGTGATGAAGATGATGATGATGATGATGATGATGAGTGTTATGATGATGATGATGATGATGATGGTTATGATGATGATGATGATGATGATGATGATGATGATGATGATGATGATGATGATGATGATGATGATCATGATCATGATGATCATGATTCACGGTCTCCTTAGACATTTAGTTCGTGTATCATTTGCAGTTCAATCTTTTCATACTGAGATCAAGGGTTAAAATTAAAGGACAAAAACGAAAGAAAGGACATTTGCCGTGAAGAAATCCTGAATTTTTTCATAACTTTCACTTTATTAGGTTGGTTAGAGAAGCGCAGGAAGGAAGACGAGCAAAGTGATAGTGAGGCTCAAAGCCCACCGATGAGTAGCACTCGGTTGGTGATTGTTAAGGTAGCGTTTTAGTTTCTGTTGCAATCCAAACGTCTTTGAAGAAAGGTCTCAAATTGTTGGTGTATAGGCAGCGGGTAATCGGGTTTGTAAAATATTGTCTATGTTTGAACGTTTTGTCTATACAGCAACCCTGTGGGCTATGATCTAACCATACATTTAATTTAACGATAGTGTATTTTGCTTAGCAGATATTTGTCATTATTGGCTTTGTGTCGGAGTGAATACTAAAAACGATTAGATGTTGAAACGTTATATGAGTTAACTATACATTTATATCTGAGCGTTAAAATGCTTGTAATATTAATGGATTGTAACTCTGTGTGTTTAAGAGTTCACGATATGTATTTTCCTTAAGCAGTAGAAATGATATTGAAATATGAGTTTCAAATTAATGAATGGAATGTTATATTAATAATTCCTCCCGTTTTTGAATTTTTCAGGGACAGTCCTGGAACGGACTGAAAGTAAAAACCACCTTTAAAAGGCAGTCCTGGAACGAGCTAAAAACAAGTTACGTTTTAAAGGAGTCCTGGAGTGAACTAAAATTGAGTTAGTCTTTAAGTACCGTCGTTGAACGGATCAAAAATTTGATCGTATCAAAAAGGGAGTGGACTGAGTTGTGTTTAATTATATTATATCGTATTAAATTATCGTAGGTGAAAAAAATAAATCAGTCGTTTGTTCCCACTGATCATATTACTCCACGTCGTCCCCTTTTTCATCTAATCCCCTACCGTGTCAATGATGATGATGATGATGATGATGATGATGATGATGATGATGATGAACTAGGTTTTGATATGATGAGGATGGGGATGATAATGGCAGATCGGAGAAGGCTTTATGAAAAGGACATTGCCACTTTCAATATAATCCACTTTTTGTAGTGTGCATTCACGCCTTTGCCTAGAACTCTAGAATATGCGGCTAATGACCTGCAGATAACTTGTGTAAAGTCAAGACGATTACGATTAAGAAGGTAAAATATATGAAAAGGACAAATTTTATCTTACTGAATCAGAATTAGAAGATACGTTCCTGATGTTAAAAGAGCAAGTGTTACGTACTTCCTGTCCGTATAAAACAAACAAATATATCGCATATCAGTAGTATTGTACACATGAGACTGGAGACAAACTATAAAACAATCCGAACACATTGTATAACAGAAGTGTTGTCTCAACAAGACCTGGGAGAAACTATACAATAATCAAAACACTTTGTATAACATCAGTATTATGTCTGTGAAACTGGAAATCAACTTTCCCTAACTGAGTTACATGCGGACCTGACTTGTTCATAATAGATATCTGGAAATGCATGCGCAAAACTTCATCTCCATTTCAAGTTTTTCAGATAGATTCGCATTTCCATTCGTGTCATGGGTCTCCTACACAAATACCCATTAACGGTGGTGGTGACCATGGAATAACAGTAATGTAATGCATATGGCAGACAGACGCCATGTGAAAGAAACAAAAATGTTTTTAAAATTTACTTACGGCAGGAAGCTGTGGGAGAAAAGGTTTAAAGAAATCGTCTGAGCTGGCATATAATGAAAATTCTAGTTTATAAATCACTTCAGGTTATAGCTTGTCTTTAAAATTCATAAAAACGAATCCACTATTCCCCCTTAACAGATTTGCCTTTTTGCTGCGAAAGCGTTAGATTTGCACAAGATTAAAAATCAACGTCGTTCGAAATTCACCAAGAAGTACAAAAAATGTAACTTACTACATCTGCTTCTTTTCAACTCTATTAATGTTCTCAGCTTTTCCAAATTGGATATACAAGTGACAATGTTACGCATTTGAACTTCATACATTAAAGAGTGGAGAAACGATACCCAGTGCACCCTTCCCTCTCTCCTCTCATCCTCTTGCCCGCTCTACCTCTCTAACTTTTTATGTCTGTCTGTTTCCCCCCACCTCTCTCTCTTTCTCTTTCTCTCTTTCCCTTTCAATTGTCACTCTTTTTTTCGCCCTACCTGTATGTTACCTGCCTGCATATCCCCCTCCCTCATTTTATCATTTTTTTCTCTCTTTCACTCTCTTCTTTTCCTTCTATATCTCATTTCCTTCCTCCATCTTTCTTTGTGTTGGTTTGTTTGTCCGCCTGCCTGTCTGTCAATCTCTCTGTTTGTCATCGTCTCTTTTTCTTTCTCTCACTCTCTCTCTCTCACTCTCTCTTTCTCACACACACACACGCTCTCTCTCTCTCTCTCTCTCTCTCTCTCTCTCTCTGTGTCTTCCTCTTTGTAAAAGAAAATTCAATTTGTATCTTTATAAACAGTGCTGGAAATCATTTACAAATCATAATTTCTAGAAGGATTGCAACAAAACAAAGAATGCTTTTACTGACCCCGCACTTCTGGCAAATAGTAGTATTTAATGATATCACCACTATCTATGGAAGGCCACAGCATCAGAATCCGTCCTCTGGTTTCATTGATTTCACGGATTCTATAAACAGCTTTGATCCGAAAAACCTGAGTACCAATTTTTTCGCAGGAGCAGCCCCTTGTATTTATTAAGTCTCTCTTTAAACAAACACCTGGGAGAGGTACACTGATGGCTCTGCATACCTGGGTATAGAATTATCATAGAAGTTGTATAGTTGACAAAAAGAGGAAGAAGGTAAAGCCTGAAATTCTGATCTGAGACCTTGCATGTACCTTGGTTGCTTTCGCTTCAAGCATGCAAATTGACTTTAAGAAATAAAGATCTCTATCTCTCTCTCTCTCTCTCTCTCTTTATCTCTCTCCCTCTCTCTTTCTCTCTCTCTCTCTCTCTCTCTTTCTCTCTCTCTCTTTCTCTCTCTCTCGTTCACACACACACACTCTCTCTCTCTTTCTCTCTTCATTGAAAAAAAATAAAGAATGCTTGGTCGAAAATCAGACATTATTTAACAAGTCAGTATTTTGACCATCTCTAATTAGGGACAAACGTAATATGATTAACATCTCCTACCCTTTTTAAAGGAAGGACAGTGGATAATCGTTTCATAGCCTTAATGTCGCAGAATGGAAGTAAAGGTGTAAGCTATTTTTTAAAAGTAAGTGTCATAGGTTAAGCTCAAACCAGATACTTTTAATAACAAAAATGATGTTTGGCAACATTGATTAAAGGAGCAACATTAGGAGACAAAAATACTTTCAAATTCCAATAATTGGCCGTTTCATTCTTACCCGTCAGCTTGAATCTTGTGTGTGAGTACGGCCAATAAAATCACGCAATATTAATCCTCATGCCAAAAAATATCCTTATCGGATGAAAATCATTTGGTAAAAAAAAATATACTTCGGCTTTCATGTTTAAAAAATTACATCAGGGAATGCTAACTGGGTTTACTTTGAGTGAAACTCATACATGTTGCCGTCTCCAATAACCTGGTCAATTCCTATACCGCCATAGCAGAAGAGATGCTGTTGGAGTTAAGTAGATGAAACTCATATTCAACTTCCTGAGAGCTAAAGGAAGATTAAGATTAACCTATGAACACCACATGGAAACTGGGGATTCCTTTCTCTTCTCGAGCTTACGACGAGCAGGAAATGCCTTCATAGATTTTCATTACTAGGCAAAAGAAATCAATAACTGTATAAAGATTAAAAAAAGAACAAGGTATATGTTTATATTTAAACGCTCATTGTTTGGTTTTGGACCTGTTTGGACAATGCTTTCTTTTTCTATTTCCATTTCGATTGCGAGTGTTTTGGCTCTGAGATTTTCTACAATTTTTAAGATCTAATGAAAAAACTTTTAATTAACAGTGCATATGGGTAGGAATTTCCGAAATTTGGTATATAAAAAAAAAGTAAAACTTTCTCTCGAATGTTGACTCAACATCTGTTTAATACAGTAATCAATATACGATTCCCACCCATTGCGAGGCACGGCATCAGTTTATCAGTAGTGACTCTCTGTCAAAATTAAGCTTTTAAAAATTTGAAATAACAAAAGACATGCAGGCCTTAATCTACGATGTTCTTCGTGAAAATTTGACAAAAATTCAAAAACAGAGGGCAAATAGTAAAAAAAAAATGAACATGGATGAAATCAGATTCGAATAGACCTCTAAGCGAATTCAGAAAGGAACTCAGCGATCTCAACAAAAAGGAAAATGGGTGCACCGGGAAAGCTCAGGACAAAAATCCCTTGCATAAAATGATATTAGATACACTACTCCACTAAGTATAAAACTATGCGACCTTCTTCCTTTGGTCGCAGATCTAGTGCTTTTAGGAAAGAAAGAGTATCCATTATGCCAACCATGCCAGAATAAACAGACAGGAAAATCCTACCTCTGTACTGAGGGAAGAGGAGCTCATTTAAGACTCTTTGCTGTCTTACTTCTCACAAAAAAATTAAGGAATTCTAAGAACTTTATTGATCACCTGGTATTTTAGATTGTGAGCCGACATTGACAAAGACTCTTCATATAATAGTTTTTAGCGACGCTATTGTCATATGTTTTATTTTTTTTAGACAATTATATACATGCACTATGTGAGAGAAATAGAGATTTAGAAATTTGGATAATCCTACTAAAAAAAACCCACAAAATTGAACATTTTCACCCCAGAGAAATGATTTTGAAAATTTTGCATGTGGCGAATGACAGGTGAGCTCTTAAACTTGGAGTATATAAGTCATTCAGTCAAAAAATTACGTATCGTCCTAAATTCGCGTAAGTTTGCAATTCTTTTCACGACATCTTGAATGTTCACAACAATATGACAATCGTTCGGGTTAAGGCTGACTTGATAATGTAAACAAGGTCTAATTAACATCTAATTCAAAAGTTTGCTTTATAATTGTATTGTTTTAAACGTTCACGGTTATTTAAACAATTTAAATTTATCTCTCTCTTTTTAATTAAATATAGCTTCCTTTTCTGCAAAATGACGGAAAGAGTACAACGAGGAAAATTACTACTTACAAGCTGATTAGCTGTGACTGTTGTTTGTCCCTTCTCCGTTACCAAATGGTGAAGTCTAAATCTCGGCCCATCGAATATATCAAGGGTGTAGTTGGAATTGTTGCCAGACAAACGCAGCTCAAATGTTACAAAATCCTCGCCCACCACAAGAAAATGTTCACTACATAAAAATGAAGATGTGTTTTTAACGATAGTTACTGTGGGTTTGACGGTGGGTGTGGGTTTCTGAGCTGAAGAAAAACAAAATTATGAAATTGAACATTAATATTATTGCATGCTTTACGACTCCTACTGCCTCTGCTACTACTACCATTGCGACTTTAATTACTGCTACTACTGCTATTTTTACTACTACTACTGCTACTACTAGGGTTACTACTACTACTACTACTACTACTACTACTACTACTACTACTACTACTACTACTACTACTACTACTACTACTACTACTAAAACTACTACTACAAATCTAGACGTCTATGTTAGTATAAAAAAGAACTAGATATAGATGGACAATTTTCGAGATGTGTATTGCTAAGGTTGCCGTCTGGCTATCTAGATTTACCTGTGATGATTCCTAAGAACAATTGCAGCACCACAAGTGTTGTCCCAATCATAATTCTGGAACCTGCAATAAAAAAACATAATATTTCTGATTTAAATTATACATAGAAACTTAATGTTTTTGGTTTTATTATTTTTTAATATTATAATTCTCCAGATTGATTCAAGCCTCTCTCTCTCTCTCTCTCTCTCTCTCTCTCTCTCTCTTTTTCTCTCTCTATCTCTCTTCTTTCTCTCTCTCTCTCTCTTTCAGCAGTTTCTACAATCGAGTCGAAGATCAAAACACTTTGCATATGCAGACCACACACTATAATCAGAAGACAAATCTCATATCTCTGTCTAGATAATGTTTATATACGGTTTTGTCGAAAACTTCCAGCTGTGGCGTCTCGCTTGTGTAAAAAATCCACCTTCCTTAATTCTATTGCTTCTATATTATTACTGTTGTTATATTATGTCGCAATGGTTTGTGATAGTGGATCACTCTTTTAGATCAAACATTATTGATTGTTTCTCTTGATTTATATAGGTTAACAGAAATATATAATAAATTAGCTCATTACCTATTTTTGCTTTTAATGCCACTCATTTATTACCTTCAACAGCTTTGCTTGCACTAACTAAAAATTCACAGGATAAAGAGAACAAAAGTGAGGTCGTGTAGCTTCAGCATTAAAAGTAGCAGGTGCAAAACGAAGAAAAGCAAAGGGAGGAAAAGGAGGAGGAGATGGAGGATGAGGAGGAGGATGAGGAGGAGGAGGAGGAGGAGGTGGGGGAGGAGGAGGAGGATGATGAGGAGGAGGTGGAGGAGGAGGAG
>BLXT01004001.1:473254-487839 GCA_019648995.1 Plakobranchus ocellatus | reverse complement strand
CCCCCCCCCCCTCTCTCTCTCTCTCTCTCTCTCTCTCTCTCTCTCTCTCTCTCTCTCTCTCTCTCTCTCTCTCTTTCTTCTTCCCAACATCATGCCCTTTAAGGCGAGTGTTGCGGCCATGAACTTCTCATATTCTCAGGAAGAAGCGATTTGGTTCCGCCCGTTCAAATGGATACGAATGCATCTGTCTCAGATTGAAAGGCAGTCCTTTTCCTTAGCGTATTGTTATTTTTTTCGCCGCAATGTCAGTTATCTCATCTCACAATTTCTGGCTGTATTCTGCCTCATTGAAACAATCTTGTTATATTTTCAATTAAGATTCTCTCAAGTTCAGATCTGGTACCTCGAGGAAAGAATGAGGACCAAATATGCCTATTGGTCATGAAACAATAGATTGTAAGGAAAAATCAATAACCTTGCAGTGTTCAGAGGGTATGACAATTGTCTTCAGGGAAAGATCTTTCTTGGCTGGGCAGTAACAATCAGTTACTGATAGAAATAATCTTTTGCTTTTGTTATTTAATAGCTGGAGTACAGCGGATGCCTTTCTTTTTTTGCTAGTAAAATAAATAAATGGCTAAAATTACTAACGTAACCTGTATACTTTACTTCAACGCAACAAGATTTTTTACGACATGGCCAAAAAACCCCTGTCTAATGTATGATTCATGTTGTCAGATCTCATTGTCAACCAAGTCTACAGCATTTACTCTCCTCTATAATGTGTTTAGTCTTGTCCTTCTTCACCCGGAGGTTATAAAACGTCCCTTTCTGCAGTAACATCACTTAATTTTGATTATGGGACTATTTTATGTTTTCTGTCTTTCTTGGTATGACTTGGCGATGCGCGAATGGTTTTGTGAATTACAGACAGGAAGAGATCCATTTTTCTGTGATTATATAGCGGAGCATTGAGCAGCAAAACATCCTTAGATTAGTTTGCGTGTATTAGTGAATATAGATTAATACTGTAGAAATGAGTAATAATCACTAGTTGTCTCACAGGGCACACAGGCTAGATTCAACACAAACACTGAAGCTGTCGGCCAGGAAGATGAAGATTTCTAGCAAAAGCTATTTTGCAGAAAATGATGAACTGTGTGATCAATAACACCTAAGACATCTACACCTGATACAAAAAATATATAAAAATAAAAAAATATTGACGGGCATCGATGATGACATAATTAACTTCCTTTCTCTCTTCCCCGTGCCCACCATCCCTTTTCAGCCCCTTTTCTTTAATGAAAAGAATTAAATAGCATCTGCAACTAAACGCAGGGGTAAATCTTTTGCTTTGTACATTTTCTGATCGATACACTGCTATCTCTCCTTTTCGTATACAAGCTATCTCCTGACTGTTTTTTTTTTCTTGCCTTAAGATAAACATCTCTTTCAGTTTGGTTAGGTATAAGTCAACAATTCGATTCTTTCTGAGGCAGTTTAAGTTTGCCGATAGGAGTACTCTCAGTAGTGTTAACTAGTCAAACTTCTGCAAGAGAAGCAGGGAATCGTTTAGCTCAGTTCGAAATTCCTCTGAATTAAGTCTTGATTTAGACTAGAAATGGCTGATACTTTGATTTAGCCTTGTCTATTTATGATATTCAGTCAATTTCTAAGTCCGCCAAGGCTAGGCCGAATTTAGTTTCACAGTTATATTATTATATTCAGCTTTGTTAACTTATTTATCTATATAACTAAAAGGCATTACGCCATCTAAAGCATGACGTTTTTGCCACCTCTCTTGCTGAATCACTCTATGCACAGCCTAAATCTCTACCTATCTTAGTGTCGCATTTAGTTAATAAAAACAAAGACATACTTACTGAGTTTAAAAAGTTATACTTTTTTATTTCAACAAACCTATTTTTAGCAGTCACACACACGGACAGAAAAAGGCGCGCGTGCTTACACACATAGACTCACACAAGAGTTTCAAACCAATACTACCTATTTGGGAAAGAAAAACAAAAAGATACTTAAGTTTTGAATCCGTGGCTATGAAAAGAGATTTAAAACAGCGGCAAACTATCATATAAACGTAATAATTCACCTATTTTAAATTAAGCAGGTAAACAAACTGCTATTCTTTCGTCCAAAAAATTGTGAGCTCGAGGTGAAAAAATTATTTGGCCTTCGCTAGAGAGCGAAAACGAAAGAGGAAAAGCGCGAAAGTAATGCTCTACTTACAGGCTCCATCGCTCTCTCCGCACAGTGATTGAAATACTTCATCGAAAGTCGAACGTGTATCCAAATCTACAGGCTCAAAGTTTCAGATAATCTGTTGACTGTTAGATTCAGTTCACAAATATGCTATATTTTGAGAGATTCTGAATTAAGATTCCAAATGGTTATTTTCAGCAATATAGATTCTCGATCTAGATCTTGGCAATCTATCTGTAGATCTAGATCTACTAGCAAAAATCTGTGAGTTTATTAAATCTGATCGAGATTGGGTAGGCCTAGATGGAGAATGCCTAGTGTAGACTCTAAATTTAGATCTAGATTCTAGATTACACCTATAAAGACTTTTCCACCTGAATCATAGATCAAAATGTAAGTTTGATCTTAAATCTACAATACAGGTATTTTATTGTAACCGAGAGTCTAGATGTAGATTTAGATCCAGGTCCTGGATCTGGGCTAATCCTGATAGTTTAAATTGTCTTGATATTGTTAGATCAGGAAACGTATCTAGATCTATATTTATTAGCATCCATTTAAGCAAAATTTAGCAAGTCTTTCCCAAAATTTGTTCCAGGATTCTGATTACATATTGTCCAATACCAAAATTTAGAGAAGTATCTATCTTGATATTGTTGGTTCACGCTGAAATCATGATTGCAAACAAATTAGCAAAATTAAAATACTAGCCTAAATATTTATTTAGCTATAGAATCAGTACCTCGAAAGCTAAAGTTTATTTCAAGCTTTCCGTTCCCTCATTGCTTTTGTAGTGAAAATTAGGTGGTGGAAGTTTTTACGTAGGCCTATATGCAATTATCATGGTGATTTTTTATAACTACATTTAAATTTAAATTGCAGTGAATTACTACAAAAGCTAGATCTTAAATACAAACTATAAATCCTTTATTTTGGAGCGAAAAGTATCATATTATTGAACTATGCTTAGATTATTGCTAACCATATCCGCAAAGTTAATTGCCCTATTTTAGATCTAGACCTGGATGGCCGAAATTTATTTCAAAGTTTCTGTTTATTTATTGCAATAGTAAAATTTAGTCGGTGGTATGTTTGGTATAGACTTAAATCTGTATTATAATGCAGCAAAATAAGGTTGATCTTGAAATCGGATCTTGATTACAAGCTTTCTCCACGTTTGCTTAATTTCCATTCCTATTGTCTTTCAAATTATGCAACACGTCAATCTTTAATTGCTGAAATTCTCTCCAAGTCAAGATATCAATTTCCAGACTTCAGGATCCTGCTCAGACAAGGGTGAATTGAATTGAGGTCGCGTCACATAGCAATAACATCATTGGTTTACTTTTGCTCTGAGTGAAGCACATCACATCTCGAGTTCATAGGGCATAAATACTGAATAAATCATGTCATTTTCAATTATTTTTTTGCAGGTAACAAGCCCTTCAATATTATCGAATGCAAACTCAATTCATATCTGACATGAAATGATACTCAGTTAAAAGTTAAACCTTATTAAGGCTGCGTTATGAAAAGCACCTGTGTTTGGTTTATGCTTTTGTTCTGGAATTTTCACTTCATTTACGAAAGAATGTCAGTTTTTTGCCTGGCTACAAAAGCAGTGATTATTCAGTCTTAATCAAGAAATACACTGGAATAAAGCTACGTTCCAGGAGGCTAAATATTTGGTTCCCATTTTGGTTCATAAATGTTCACTTTTTTTAGGCGTTCTTTGTATTTAGTTTACTGCATGATACCCAAGTTAGGTAGATTTATGGTCCTGTCCAGATTCAGAGGAATCTGCTTAAAGTCGTAATGTTATAAAACATTCTTAAGGCAAACCTCGATTTATATGCTAAAAAATATAGCTTTTTAAAATTAGAAAGTATTTCTTGGTCTTTGTTTACTAAATGCGACACTAAGATAGGCAGATTTTGTTCCACAACAAATTAAGGCTGTGCATAGTACTGTTCAGGAATAATGTCTTTTCCTTTCCCGTTCATTTAAACAGCCAAACATGCTTGTAATCACCTAGGGATGTTCAGATTTTGGAAGTACGAAAACATTGATTACAGGAAATTGTTAGATCTCACCGTAGGAGCCAGATAAGCTTGGCATAATCTCCAGAAATGTTTATGTAGTAAAGAGAATATGAGTGAGAGTATTTCATTGGCTAATATGTTTATTTAACTGCGTTTACATAAGATGGTAACTTCTAATCTTTTATGCTACATAACTATTCCTTTCAAGGTTTAAATGGTGAATATTAAAGAATGTTTGAAAGATTGTTAGAGCCGTCGTTGAGAAAATAGGCAGCCGATGTTAGTTAATTTGTAGATCTATAGATTCTTTAAAAAAAATCTTGCTGTTCTGAAATTGTTCTTCGTTTAAACTGAATAATTTTTCTATAAATTCTCGGCATGATTGTGAGTGGTTTCTGTTCTTATATCCGTGTAAGAGAATTACTTGTCACAGACTGTTCATCTAGACCTATAGCTGAATGGCTGAATGCCATTCGTGCAATGGATCTGTTCAGAACATACAGACAATAGCATTGCATGCCTTACAAACATCCGTGATGGAAACCCCAATTTTGTGTAAAGCATCAGGAAAATGCAGAATATCATGCAATTGTGTACGTTTATAATTGGCGAACTGTTTTTTGTGACGTTTCGCAGACATGCTGGCCGGTTTTTTTTTATCTTATGATTCTGCAATTGTCATTACAGGTTTGCGAGCCGTTCAATAATCGCCTAGGATTTTGTGTGAAGAGACATATACGTAATACAACTGGCTGCTCCTGCGAGGTAGTTGGTCCTCAGGTGTATCGGGTCAAAGCTGTTTATAGAATCCAAGACATCAATGAGACCAGAATTAGGCTGCTGTGGCCTTCCGTTACAGGTGGCAATATCAATAAAAACTATTACTTACCAGAAGCTCGGGGTGAGCACAATCATCTGTTGTGTTTTTCGTTGTGCTAATAATCTCAGATAACAGAATCTATTATAAGTTGCTATCTTGTGAATATGTTAATCTGATCTTAGGCAGTGTTTGTTCATGTTACAATTTGAACTACTTGTAGCAAAGAAAGTAATAAGAGACAGAGAAAGAGAGAAAGAGAGAGTGGGAGAACGGAAGAGGAACAGAGAGAGAGAGATAGTGGGCGAGAAAGAGAGAGATAGCAAGAGTCAGAGAGAGAGAGAGCAAGCAAAAGATAGAGGGGATGCAAAGGTTTCAGTTTTAATTACTTGCAATATAGAAAGTGAGAGACAGAGAGAAAAAGAGAGAGTGAGAAAATGGAACGGGAAAAGAGAAAGAGAAACAGGAAGAGAGAGAGAGAGGTAGGGGACAAAAGATAGAGGCAAAGCAAGAGAAACGGGCACAGACGGAAAGGAAGGAGCAGAAAAAAGAAAAGGAGAATGTTGTAAATTCTGTCCCTACTATATATTACCACGCTACATTAATCAAATTTAACTAGTTTTTTTTTTTTCTGTTCCCTTTTGAGGAAGTTCAAAATATAAGCGAAGTTTAAAAAAACATAATTTTGCAATGGCAATCCCTTTTTTTAGACAGTCTTAGTAACAGTACTTCGTCAGATATCACAAAAAAATGAAGGATGTATTCCTCTAAATATGGACCTGGGAATTTGCAATTTTTTGGCTTTCTCTTAGTTCATAATTGCGTATCTTGCTTAGTAAGACAGTTAAGAATCCACAAAAATTATTTGATAAGATAATTTTTTATTCCGATTATGAAAAGAAAAATATCAAAATAAAGATGCACTTGGTCTTTCAATTTAAAAAATTTGCAGATATTACTGTGAATGTCAAAGTTAACGCAATTGTTTTTATCCATAAACAATGTTAATGTCTCCATGGAACTAATATGTATTTTGTCAGCCCCATTTGATCGCCACTTAACATACGTCAAGAAAAATCCTAAATATTTTTTTATAATAGCCAGTTTTCTTCAAATTCCCACGAATTTTCCTCGCCTCAGCCTGGCCCGTGAACGAAATTAACATTATAAATAAAAAAAATACGAATCTTTTAACTTAGTGAAGGCCATGTAATTCATTCTAGGGTTGCTTAAATTCAAATAAATAACTTAAATTGTTTGTCAATGTCTTTTGCACACATTCATTTTATTGCAACACCTATGTTTGTGGCTTCAACTATAATTAAATGCTCTAAATCCTATCATTTTGCAATGTATGCTCAGATCCAGGCAAACCGTTAGTTGTAGGGTGTGCGTGTTTGCTGCATTAATAATTTTCTTTTTTCGTTCGCTTATCAAATTATACTGCCTTAAATTTGTATTTGATCCAAGTGGAGTGACATAGCATGATCGCCATGGTTAATTTCAACTTATTAGATTCTTTAAGTCATCATAAAGGAATTGTGAAATATATTCTAATAATGGCGAGAGCCATATAGTTTCACTTTTTACAGCATAAAAAAAGGTTTGATTATATTAAAGAAAACCTCCAACCGAAACAAAACTGGCAAAACCAAACCAAGAACTGATTTCAAAATCATAAGATATAGCAGCTCAAATTACTTTGTTTTTTCTGCCTTTCTTTCCACAGAATCCTGTCGTAAGTAAAACTGTGTACTATAGTTTTCTTATTGTACACTATCTTATTATACGTAAGGGCAGATACCACAATGTGCACGCACTTAGATCGATAACATTCAAAAATAGTAAGAACATAGTGGTTCGCCTTTTTTCTGTTGGTTTTTACATTTCATTGCTAAATTACATCAAGATTTCAAGCAATCGAGCTCACCGAGCAGATTCTCGCGATCCTCGACTCTGATAGATTTTTGCCAAAGAAAGGGTCTTTGTGAATGAAATCATGGTTCAAGCGCATTGAGGATGAGTTTTCCTTCCTTCTCTTTTGCCTTTCTTTTGGATCGGCATCTTTTTTGTGGATGTGTAGGGTTTGAGATTCTCCAGAAGCTTAACGTTGCAGATTTTCTTGAAAAACATTACTTCACGTCCTTTTTCAAGTTCAAAGTGCACCAATATCAAATTATGTACCTCCTCAATTTTTTTTTTCAAATTGAATTGTCTTATTACACACATCGCAATAACTTGATAAGAAGCGGGCCTAGAGCTCTGAACTATCTATAGTGTAAGAATGCCTAGACTGTTTTCTCCAGTCCGTGTTACTCTCATGATTGGCTCAGTATCTTCTGTTTTCAAAATCTGGTTTTTATCTGATGCCTCACTTTGATATCGCTCAAGGTAGAGGGATCAAGAATCATTACACGCCTTGGCGAGATAAGTTTTAATGCATATCAACTAAAATATACCCTACAAAACATAAAAAAAGCTTTAAGTGGCCATACTCGTTAATAATGTTCAAATTAACTGTTGCATGTTTTTTTTTTTTTTGTTAATCGAAAGTCTTAGAGCTGGTAGATAATTGTGTGTGTGTGTGTGTGTGTGTGTGTGTGCATGTGTAAGGCATCCTTTAGACGTGTTATGTTTGAAAGACCAAGTACATTTGTACTTTTAAGGTTGGGTATGTTTGTTTTTACTTTGTATGCGCAAATGAGTTTAGAGTTTTGGGTCTCACAGCCAGGAGTCTTAGGTATTATCGTGGGTCTGCAGGGAGTAAAATGATATCTTTTCCTATCAGTTAAGCAGCAGAAATGACGTGAACTGTTTAGTTGGTTGCTTTTTGACCATTCCAGAGAAAAGATATAAAGCAGACCAGCAGTTTTGAAATTATGACTCTTCCATAGCGTTATGGTTTGTTTTAAGAGCGGGCGGTTTGCCGATGATTTTTTGTGACAAATAAGGCATTTTGGTTAACTCAACTTGTTCCTTAGCCTGTATCGATCATGCTAGAAATTCGTTTCGCATCTGTTTTAAATCTTGAAAATTGTTAAGTCTCGGGTTCGTAGAGTTCTTGTCAAACTTCGGGTACAGTTTTGTCTATTTAAATCACGCTTTAGGCAATACGTATTTAAAATGTGGGCCTACATAGGACTTTAATTTGCAATAACATTCTGTACGTGACTCATTGCAAATGGATGAAAAATCGACAAGATTGGATTTTAAACTGAAGACTATACCGGTCACAGAGCTAATTATCCCAAGATTTTGGATGCCTTTCATCCATGCCATATACATTATTGGACTGTTTTCCTTCGCTGATATAAAAACTACGATGGCGAGACCACAGGCAGTGTACCACGAGCAGCTGATCTTACAACCTCGATTTGAAGTATAATATACTTCAAGAGCAGAATTCCTTGCGTATAGGGCAGTAAGCGGCTGGATTCATCGTCACCGTACCTATGTAAGTCTTGGGTGATAGTCAGAAATCTGCTGGTTCCTGTATCCGGAGTGCTGCTGGTGCCGCCGCAGCTCATCCCAATCACAGTGTTCCCTCAGATAGCCTGGTCGCTAGTGAACTCTGTAAACGTACCGTCTGCATGGGTGCCCTCGCCCCTGGAAAAAAACTCTACATGTTCCATCTGTAAAGGACATTGCAGCCTTGAATTAATTGTATACTTTTGTTGTTTGGATCAATACTACTTCTATAATATTTCTATCGAGTCAGTATTGTTTGGCTATTGAGTCTATGGGCTTTCTCGATGTCAGTGTATTGCTTTTATAGATACTTTTCGTCTTGGTTCACAAACACCGATGTTGAAACTCAATTTGACATCCTCCGACTGGATATGATGTGCAACCTTTCATTGAATTTCCCTATAGCGAATTTGTTTGCCTAAACTGGATCGGGCTGCAGACTGAGGACAAAGCCGAGAGAAAAAGAGAATATACAAAGCTATTCGGTTTTGAGATGGAGTAACTGAAGTTTATATTATGGCCTCTAAATGGTAAATTATTGAACTTCTTGGATGATTTATTACAATTGATATCTTGATATAATAATAAATGGCTTAGGGATGTAATTTTATCGTTATCTTACGGTATCTTATCTTAAAGGAACCATAAGATAATAGTAATATTACATCCCTAAGCCATTACAATAGTCTGTAGTGCTCACCCGTTGCCTGGAGCTGTTTGTCTCGATCTCCTCCATGCGATGTATGTTAATGTCGCCACTATAGCCTCTCTAGACGTAAGGACAAGTGTGGTTCGTGACGTCAATCAACGTTCTCATAATCCATATATCGGCCATGTCGAGATGCTCATTTTCTCTTTTTAATTTTGTTTTCAGCTGAGCCAAACATAACAAAATTTCAAATCACGCCATCCTTTCAATGTGCATTGGATTATCAGGTGGAAGGCGAGGACTACACGATATTAGAACTTGATGTGTCCGGCAACAGTTCCAGATACAGCTTTGAGAAAGATGTCTGGCCGCATTTTGAATACAAAACAAGAAGAAATGGAAAATTAAGCAAAGCTTTACTGGTGGGTTTAAATATGTGGTTTAGATATCATTTGTAAGTTTATAAATTCACACAAATGGTTATTGGTGACCCGAAATTCTTTTGTATGAAGTGATGCCAGTTTCAATGTTATTCCAATCTTGTTCCCTTCTAAAACTCATCCGTCTATCTTATAATGAAACCTCACTAAAAGTTTTCTCGATATAATTCATAAACAAACAATTCTTGGGGGTTCAAGTCGATTGTCTGCTTATAAAACGATCGTTGTAAGTTAATGAAAGTTCTCCCAGCCTTTAAGCTTTTTATTTGGAATGCAAGTACAAAATTTTAAGAAAATACAACTTTAATATTTCAGTATTTATGTGGATTTTCAATAAAATCACCCACAACAAAAAACATTGGTTTTTTTTTACTTTGTTGAAGCTTTATAATGGAGCCTGTTGAGTATCGCTCAACAGTCACTTTTTTATCTCTTTCAAGGAAAATCATCTTAGAAACATTTTAGGAAATTATCAGATTTATGGAGAAAATTGACCATGCTATAATAGTGTGACATTGTAGGGTAGAAGATTCAAATACGGATAGATATCAATGATAGATAAAGTCACAAAGAGCGCCCATCACTCGTTGTGGTACAATAGATTGTTTCTGTAATAAAGAAATTGATTCTACAGGACTGACAGAAACTGTTGGACAGCTATCAAATGAAACTTTAAAAAATGTACGGTCAACTGAAATGTCCATATTCACATGAATATGGTGTCTGCGCGGTAAAATACATTCAGGAAAATCTCTTATAATGGAAACCCCCTTCTCCTCCCTTCTTTTTTTTTTGGAAAGTTCATGCTGTTTTATTTCCAGTATTGCGAAGGTATCACTGTGACTGTCCACCATAAAATTTAAAAAAAGTACAGTACGTTACTTGCCGGGTTATCTGATAAAATTGCGGCCTGAATCAGTGGGAAAAGGTGGAAAACTCTTGAGTGACAGCAAGCTTTCCAGAAATCTGAACAGCTACACCCAGCGTATTCGCGAGACTTAGCCGCCTCAGATTTTTTCTCCGTTTTCTAATCTCTAAGGATGCCGTTTCCATGCCAACGAGAACGCCATTAAAGCTGATAAAGACTAGTGAGCGGTCCTTTATCTCAAGGACTTTTGAAAGCTACAGACAGATCGCAGAAATGTATCATTCTGCATGGCTACAGTTTCAGAGAAATAAAACTATGTGTGGTAGTTTACATCCGCACTTCTTCATATCTGTACCAAAGAATTCTTGAATCGCCTTCCGATAATGCCGTTGTCAAGATGTAGTGGGCTCATCATTGTTTAGATCGTTAAACTAAAGAGGTTACACAATAGCCAAAAAAAGACAGTAATGTTTTAGATTTACAGAGGAAAAAAGCGTCTGACTAAGCAGGACTACTCACGAACAAATTGGATATATTGTGTAAAAATACAAATGTCAATTTCTTTTTCTTTTGACTGAAGTAGTAAATAAAATTTCAAACGATTTCTTTGTTCACAGTTCTGCACTCCATTTAATATTCCTCAAATTGGTTTTTGTGTGACAAAGCATTACTTTCCAAACGCCTGTAGCTGCGAACAAGTTGGAAAAGACACGTTTCGGCTCAGAGCTAACTTTACTATTGGAATCAAAGACATGAGCCATGGACAAATCTCCTTGACTTGGCCTGGCCGTAAAGGACCAGTGCGCTATGATTATAATTTGCCTGAAGTAAAATTGAAACCAAGTAAGTTAGTGTATCCTTCATTAAAAAAAAATCATCTTAAACGAGAAGGAAAATAATGAAAATATACTGAACGGTTTTATTTTATAAATCTTACGTAAAAACTAATATGGGAACGAAGTGAATATCTTTTTATTTGAATTGTTAGAGTAAATTAATCTCAAATGGCATGTTTCATGTTGATCCAATCTAAGGGTTAACGTGAGCCTCATGTATAACAAAGTACATGAAATTCTATAGCTATCATTGTGAGGCATGCTCGTAAAGTCTGAGACAGGTGACATTTTAACGTGACTGGCGACAGAGACCTGCATCAAAAGTTAACCTCTAAGGAGAGGATCAGATTAGATTTCCTTAACACTGAAACTGTACGTTTGACTTTATGATGCAATAAGCGCGATTTTGTGTCAGAAAATTTTAGATTATTACTCCAGAACGCAGTTAATAATAAGTTATTTATAATCAATATTATTTTTTCCACAGGAAAATGTCGTAAGTGCAAGTCTTAAGTTTACTCGGCGTTATTTTGCTGTTTTACGTCTGTGTCTCTCTTTCAAACATTTTTGTGTGCAATAGATCCAGCTTGTGAAAAGGAGCACCTTTGTATGCTCCTGAAAGAGGAAACAGACTTATTGAAAGGTGGTCTAAGATTTATTGTTAAAGGGGAAGAGTCATGTCTGCGTTACACCTCTGTACACTTGATGTGAAAGATGTCGAAATCCGTTTATTTGTTTATTTTTCTTTGGTTTTTGCTTTGTTTTTGTTTTTTTTTGTATTTATTTCGCAGTTTCTCAGACCTTAGATCTATTAAGTGACAGATTTACAATACACGATTAAACTATATTTAGACACTGCAGTCCAAGATTAGTTTTATATTTCTTAGAAACATCTCAGTGCTGATAAAGGGAAAGCCTAGTTCTATACAAAGAAGTAAAATAGATAATTATGTCACGTTCCGAAACGATTGTCAACATAAAGTCACGGCATCAATTTTAGGCTGAGTTCTATTCTACTCACCATCACTCGACAGTTTCGTGTCAGTCTTAATAGTTAGCCAAATCTCATCCCGTCCATTAATTTCAAGGATCTTGCTCTTCTTGTTCACTCAATTGACCTCTTTGTCTGTTTTCTACGCCCAATATTTTTACATTTTGGACTATTATAATGTTTTATATTGTTGTTGTTGTTATTGCTGTTGTTTTTGCTGTTGTTTTTGCTGTTGCTGTTGTTACTGTTGTTGCTCTTATTGTTGTTTACAATAACAATTGATAATCATTGTCACGGTAGGGGGATTAGATCAGAAGGACGTCGGGGAGTTAAACGTGTGGACAACAGGATCGCAATATGCGAGACTTTCTAGAAATCTCTAGATCTAAAAGGGTAAACAAAGCTTAAACAAAATAACACTGTTTAACAAAAAAGGGTCCAATTTAGGCAACTCAAAATCTGACCATGCATTACAAATAAACAAGGCTGTAGCACAATATAATGTATTCCAAGTCTATATTCAAATCTTGATCCAGACTCAATCCACACTCATAGAATCAATCGTCCTACCAATGTCTTTAGAGCCTTATATTCTTGTTTCATGTTTTTTTGTTTTGTTTTGATTTTCTTCCGAACTGTTACGTGCTCTTCACATAACAGATATATTCCCTTCAAACATGCTTTATGAAAACCACATTACTTGTGTCTTTTCGCGGTTTGTCTCTCATGCAAGTGTCTGTTACAAATTTAGCTACATTGCTATTAATGATATCTACGGAGTAACACCCTAAAATGGTTCTGTTTGACCCTGGTCTCGGCAAAAGACTGTTAATTACCGTCTTATGTAAAAATGGTTAGCAATATTCTGATACGAAACATCTCTGAGAGTTTCTAGGCATCCCAAGTTTATCTGTGCTCAAGACTACCTTGCTACAACTTCCTGTGAATAATGTTTCCTTTGAAAACTTTCTACAAATTCTTAGGTCTATAAAGGCAAACAAAGTTTAAGATAATAATGATAGCACTGTTAAACTAATCGGCCTAGCTGATGCTGATTTAGAATTTTAATGAATATTACAATTAAACTAGGCTAGATCAAAAGTTCAGCCTTTCCAAGTCTAGCTTTATCTCAGCACATAACAGATTTGAGAAGGGTTTCAAGTGTTTATTTAAAAACAGAAACTATGACTGCTCTACCTTAATGAGATCATCAATGATTCTTTAGTGACGCTTGTATTCTCCACTGTTTTCTTTCAATTTGGTTTTCCTTCAGCAACATTATGATAGATCTATCCTTAGAGAAAATTTGTGTTGCTTATCTTGGAAAATACCATAAACCCAACTGGCTTTACACATAATGGAAAGCATCATAATATACACAACAAATTCAACACTTGAGTTCATCTCTATAAAACCGTCCCATAAAACAAGTTGTATGGCGTAAGTTAAATAACAGCCAGCACAGTTTTACAAATATGCATGCTGACGTTTTAGCAGAGGGAAAGCAGACAATACTGAAATGGCAACATGCTATTCAGATATGAAAATTTAATCGTCAGAAGTACTCATTGCAATTGATATCTAATATTTGATATCTGTTGGTGTTTTGCTTTATCATTTAGTTACAATAGAACTGGCATTACTAGTAACTCATCCTGGTAAAGAAATTTTACATGTTTGATTATGTTTATACACAGATATGCAAACAAAGGTCCATAAAATATGTCTAATCTTGTTAGTATTCCTTGTATTTGTTTGTTTTCCCCTATCAAAAAAAAAAACAGCGCTGGCACCATCAAGCTCACCAGGCTTATCGGTGTCTGGTGTGATGGTAATTCCTGCCTTTTGTATTGTACTCCTTGCACCCGTGTCCGTGAGTAAATTTATTTAGAGCAAAGTAAAAGCAGATCAAGCATTTCGCAACTATAGAAAAATTTTTAGTTTTTCTTTGCAAATGAAATTCTCTGTGCAGCTTCCATCACTGTTTTTATTTTACTTAAACTGAATATTTATATTGATTGAATAAAGTAGGAGAAATGTATGTCTCCACTAGAATCAAACTTCTCTCTTTCTCTCTCTCTCTCTTTCTCTCTCTCTCTCTCTCTCTCTCTCTCTCTATCTATCTATCTATCTATCTCTCTCTCTCTCTTTCTCTGACTTGTTCTCTCTTTTTTGTATTTCTCTTTCTCTCTCTTTCTCTCTTTTTGTCGCTCTCTCTCTTTCTCTCACTCTCTTTCTCTCTGATTTTTTCTCTCTTTCTGCCTGTCTGTCTCTCTTTCTTTTTTTTTGTCGCTCTCTCTTTCTCTCTCTC
>BLXT01004001.1:462417-473249 GCA_019648995.1 Plakobranchus ocellatus | reverse complement strand
CTCTCTCTTTCTCTCTGATTTTTTCTCTCTTTCTGTCTGTCTCTCCCTTTTTCTCTCTTTGTGTCACTCTCTCTCTCTCTCTTTCTCTCTCTCTTCCCTCTCTCTCTCTCTCTCTCTCTCTCTCTTTCTCTCTCTCTTTTTATCTTGTCAAAATGTGTATTCATTAATGAAAAATTCACGTCAATGACAGCCGTGAATATTTTTCAAGTTTATAATAATATGAACTATTTTATTTTTCTTTCAGGGCTAGCTTTGATATCAAGGTAATCTAAGGCAATCATTTTATTTTTCTAACAAGGTACTAGTACGTGCAATACAAGTATCCATGGTGAATTTTTGTTAAAGAGAAAAAAACGTCGATTTCATTTCAAACTTTCGGACTAGTTGTATTTCATTAAATCTGTAGACAATGGTGCGAAAGAGTTAAAATGAACAGTAGTTTAAAATTCAAAATGTCGTATCTTTTTTTCTTTGTTTTTTTCAAAATTGTTATTGGAATAATCAGGATGTGAATTTTCAAAATGATAAAATGACTGCTGTAATGTAATGCTTATCTCTTGTCTTCTCGCAATTGTCATATATTTGTGATTATGAAAACAGTTTTGCAGATAGCGCAGGGCAAAGCAGGGTCAATACAGAAAAAAAAAATAACTGCTGCACTTTTCACTCGTATGTACTATGTACAATAATCTGCTTTTATTAATTTGTATAATAGTTTGTTTTTTTTTTTGGCATACAAGCAATGATTTGGAAACACAGTGGTTCTTTTTAAAGCTAAGATTTTAGCATGGTTAAAACGTTCAAGATCGTTTTTTTAAGTTATGTTTGTTAACGTTTACTAAAAGTAGTTTCACATTTCAAATGATAATTAATCATTGTTGTTTTTATTTATTTTTTTTTTTTTTTAGATATTGTGCTGTGATTGGTTACAACAAATTGTACTTACTTCGGCATATAATAAAGCAAAAACGTTTAATACTGTTTGTTTACTGCTATTCCCATTATTATTGTTTTATGTGATGTCCGTTTAAACCATTCCTGTTAGAGAAACAAATTGTAACAAAAATTATAAGGGAAGAAAATGGTACATTTTAAAGTTATGAAGATATAAGTTAAAAGAATACAACCACCAACTCAAACTTATTAGAAAAAATTAAACAACGCAGAATATACGTACAAGCGTTTCGCCCTTTAGGCTTTACCAAATCAAACATAACGATCTCAAAAAAGATACAATTGATATGATATATATAAAATCATGACATAAAATATAAGGTTTCACTTATTGAGCTGTTAAGTCTATGCTATTCCCTGGTGCCTAACCAAAACTAAGGTTGAAAAAAAATGCAACAAAAAGTTTCCACTCAATTACCATTTTGCATGCAGTCAGATAAACAGATGTTACATGGAATAAGACCAATGCAAAAACAAGAATGGGGATTTTTTTTAATTCAAGGTCTAGATCTAGTAAACGATTTTTATCGGATCGCTCATACTTGGAAAATATCAAAGCCATCCAAATCCAAACCTCATACATCATTGTTCTCACTATCAGAAAATGCACTCATTTTAAAAGGTTTGGCTCAATATCTTGTAGCAAAGCGATCGTTAGATCTATTTGGGCCTGCCAATTTGGTTGAGTGAAGAGGCTGAGTTTAGGGACTAGCAGCTCCTTACCCAATAAATTCGCTTAAAAAATCCCTTGAACCGAATGAAAAGAAACAAAACCTGAATAAAAGAGAAAGGGTTACTTTATCAATGCTGACGACGAGCATTGAACCTGGTGCGATAAATGCTCTCTACTATTGACCAAATCCTAAGATCGCAAGGGGTGCGATGCCCAGCGGGACCAGTATAAAGCTAGACCTCGCAACTGTTGCCTTGCTAGGGCTCTATAAGTAGAAGATCGTTATGGAATATGATACATCTGTTGACAAAAATTATTCTTATCAGGTGTGAATAAACATTTTCTTTCCATATTTTTTTCTTTCCATCATCATTGGCGCAGAGATGCAGCCCAGCATCATGCACTCTTTAGCTGTGCGTAATGTGGGTCAATGTTCAAACACGCACAACTGCATTAAGCTCAATTTGCCAAACGAAGTTTTGAGATCAAAGTTCAATTGACCATGGATCGTCACAGAGTAGATTTGCCGCTCTCGATCCGATCCTGTTTTTTTACATTCTGTTAGGCAAAATATTGTATGTCTGAGAGGGTCTTTGTCAGGTGTTGCTATGCAACTGAAGTTAAATTATAAATGCTCTGAATACATAATTTATTGATCCACGAGACTTCACCCAACTAATTGTTGTGTATTTTCCTCACACCAAGCAGGGTTTTGGAGGTAATAGTTAAAAAATCATATCCAATCCAGAATCTGATTTACACAGATCTGTAGGAAAACAATATGTATCTTTCGGATCCATCTAAAATCTCTTCAAGGAGATAAGTTAATTTATTTTCTGAAGTAGAGTATTATAACTTTATAAGAACTAGTCCCAGTGCTCTACTCTATGGGGCTATGTGTGTTCCCTTCTCTAGTGTGTCTAAATCTTACACTTTTCTTGGTGTTGCAAATTTTTATCAAGTGGATTTCATTTTTTCCTTGCGTTAAGATCTTCTTCAAAAGGAACGCTTATGTTTCAAGCTCGGCTAATGGTGTTCTTGTTGAGGATATATTAATTCACAAAACGTTACAGCACAAAAGAGTCCTTTGGAAAGTTATAAAACAAAATTTATCTCCGTCATCATCATCATCATCATCATCATCATCATCATCATCATCATCATCATCATCATCATCATCATAAGCGTGCTATTGCGGTTTTTATTTTTCTTCTCCGATTTCCAGCTGAACCAGAAATCAAAGTATATCAAATCGCGCCATCTTTCAACTGTATTAGGGGTTATCAGGTAGTAAACGAGGACTACACACAACTGGAGCTTGATGTGTCCGGCAACAGTTCCAGATACAGCTTTAAGAAAGATCTGTGGCCGCGTTTTGAGTACAAAACAAGGACAAATGGAAGGCTAAGCAAGGCAATGCTAGTAAGTTTCGATTTAGTTGTCTATAACATTGCAATATATCTCTCGTCTAAAGTAAAAACAACCTAGATGTGTTCTAAATATATTTATATCATGCGATGAACTATAACCAGTCCTAATCTAATGCTATTAGGAAGTAAGAGCCAAAACGACTTTCTAAAAGATCTGTAAGATTCTGATCTGCTTTTGTTTCTCGAAATTATCTTTTTCAAGTTAAATATTAAGTAGGCCGCTCGAGATACAAAGCGGAATTTATCCTTAGCAATTTCAATGGACAAAGAATTGAACAAAATGCTTAGTGTAAAGTGTTTGCAGAACACCAGAACAGAAAATTGATATTTCTGATCAACACTTTCATTGTTTTTTGTCTTTTTTTTACAACAGCAACTCGAAGCACGATCACACCTTTTCTTGCAACCATTTATAATTCCGTGCCTGATTTTTATGCGTGTTTTGAATGCATTTTCGATGCACACGCTTTTTTTGCTCACAGTTCTGCAATCCTTTTACTACTCCTCAAAATGGTTTCTGTGTGACAAAAGATTCTTTCCCAAACGGCTGCAGCTGCAAAAACATTGGAAACGCCACGTTTCGGCTCAAAGCTAACTTTACGATAAAAATGAAAGAAATGAGCCATGGACAAATCTCCTTGACTTGGCCTGGCAAACACAGGCCTGAGCGATATGGTTATGACTTGCCCGAAGTAAAAATGAAAGAGAGTAAGTTGTTTGAGAGTTCACATAACAAGTTTATTGGTGGATAAAAGTTTGCCCATGTGAAAAAAATGCTAAAACAAGTTAGAGTCTTCGAAAGGGTGAGTGAATTTTAAAATCTTATGGAATTGATTAAAATGGTTTTAAGGCAAGACTGAAAGCCTTGGTGCAGAGAACTACTTAAATGATAAAATAACTTCCATTTATAATGAGGCGTATAGACCAAATATAGTTCTGCCTTGATTCGAGTCTGATATGCATCGGATACATTATAGTCTCTAATATCGAGTGACGGCTGACCTGATTACTTGCCCAGTATTCCCTTCAACATGAATCGACCTCAAGACAAATAAGTCGAGCAATGATCGATGAGACAAAAATGATTGATTCTTATTTATTTCTTTTGCAACAGCATTGAGGTTGTTGGGGGGAAAGACACACAGTAGAATATACCAATGCTAGTTTATATATTAATTTCAATTGGAAAGTATTTCCTCTAAAGAAAGTTCTAATTCAAGATTTGGTGCTGAAAGATACAAATTGTTTAAGATTTAGACTATATTGTGAGGGAGCCAAAGCAAAGCAGTCGCTAGTCAATATTTCAAATAAATATTGTATCATCTCTTAAATCACATAGTACGCGAGTAACTATATTTCCAAAATACGAATTATAATTGATTGTTTTCATGGTTGCATTTGCATGTGGTAGGGTGCATTTGTTAATGTTGAATTATTTCATTTTTTTTTTCACAGAACCATGTCGTAAGTATATTTTGTGAGAGTCAGTCAGAGAGGAATAAAACTGTTGTCGCCAGCATCAACATGACATTGGTAGTCAGATATAGACTCCAATCATTTAGATTTTACTCCAACTTGGGTAAACTCTAACTTCTCTAAAAATCCATGTCACAGTGTTGTTGTCGAAGTCTTGATATTCTTCTATCAATATTCTTAAAAACATTAAATTTCTATACACCTGCGTTCTTTTAAAAGATGCAAACGTGTTCTCACTTAGCAGTTTTAGTATTTTGAAGGTATGTACATCGTTGCCACTGAGATAGATTGGAGTAGCGCAATTATTTTCTTAAGCGTTTTTTTCCCCAAGGCGATGTCTTGATATCATTCTTTACTCACTGACTAAATGCTTTGAGGACGTTGAAGTTGTAGATTTCATTTTTTTCAACAGTACAAAAATAAGATAACTCTATGCTGCCTTGATAAGACTGAATCAGTGCCATACTGCAAAAATCTATTCTTCACCCTCACAACTGCACGGATCCAAGTAACTACTGCAAAAATCTTCTATCCTTCACCCCAGCGACTGCTTAAGATGCTAGTAACTATTGCAAACATTTTCATCCCTCTCTTGACGCAAACACCTGTTGAAAATTTTTTACGCTTTGTTTTGATTGACTCTTGGCATACCTAATATTGCTGCAGAATTATTCTACGCCCTACATTCACGGCGTTTCCCAGATGTGTAGTTGAGGGTGTAGATGTCTTCCTCTAAATATTTCCTTCATTTTAATTTTGGTAGCTTCATGGGAGTATAAAACTCACTCTTTTAAACATCTAACAGACAAGATAAAGGCGCACCAGTATAATATACGCACATCTTTCTATATTCACCCTTGTTGAGAGCAATAAATAAAGCATTCTGTGAAACAAAGTTCAGGACAAAACTGAGTCCATGTTTAAAGTCCAGGACATCACCGTTTTATTTGCAAAACTTTCATAGCAGGAGAGTTGAGGAAACACAGCAGTTCTATGAACTGGGCAATCGGCCTTCTTCTAAAACATTTTGTGACCTCAGTATTATGACTTTGTGAGTGCAAGTATATGATAAGATTTATCTGCCATACGTGGTGCAGAGGAACGTTCAATAGAACTCTGGACAGTTCAACAGATGCGCACCCCTAAGTGATGATGTTAAAAAGTCTAATAATTTTGTTTTCTTCACATAAAGGGTCTAAACCCCTGGAATGTAAATCTGCCGTTGAGAAGCATACAGAGAAAAAGACACTCGAATGCGCAGAATATATCACAATTCTGGCGCAAAATCCTGTTTCAATCTTTTTCTATAATTAAAGGTGGCATAAATGAATTAATTGCTATGCACATATAATTATGTTGCTTAGGATATTTTGTTTCAGCGTGAAACTAGGATGTCTGTTTGGAAACCCTGTATTGTAGCATATAGTAATTCATCTGTAATTACAAATAAAAGCACAAAATTTCATGATATCAACGTCATTGCTGCCTCTGCACAAAGTCGTTCGTGGTGGTTATCCAATCATGTTAGGGCGGCAAAGATATAATGATCACCACATTCCAAAATATGGAGATATGGTCAAAATCCTACGATGCTCAATTTTTTGTCCAATGAAATGTTCAAGATATAGGTAATATATTTGTTTCTCTCACAGTCTTTACCATCATTATTACCCCACTAAAGTTATCATTAACAGCCTCACTTTCAACAGTTGTGTATTAATAACAAAAACATTACAAACATTACTCTAAGCATTATATTTCATATCATTTTTTAAATATCATTCACCATAGCACCCCTCATATACATTGTAAAAATCCCTTTGTTTTTAAATATTGACATTGTTATCAAAAACACAATATGCAACACCTTTATGAACAATACCATCCCAAATACCACTGGCAACGCATCACAAACAACACCATTATGAGCATCTTCATTGAAATATCACTCGCAGCAAACCGTCATTATCATTAACTTCATTATCATAACTCGCAACACCATCACTCATGGTATCTTCATGAAAGTCAATTGAAAACATCAGCCTTAATATCATTATGAGATCCACCAGAAGATCATTGACAGCAGCAGTGATTTTTTCCAATATATTCGTCAAGATCAATCCTCTAATGGCATCTATTTAGTATTACTCTCTTTACAACCATCGTAATAAACAACATTCGCAACAGCATTCTCAATATCTTCATCCCTTCCATCCTTACCATATATATATTTATTGCGAGAATTGTTTCAACAATAACGTGTGTGAACTTTCTTTTCTAGCGCAACCAAAAATCTACCTTTTCCGAAAGAGTTCATACTTTACCTGTACCGAGAATTATCAAGTGCTTGGCGTAGACTACACATTGCTAGAACTTGATGTGTCGAAAAGCAATTCCGTGTACAGCTATGAGAAAGATCGTGGTCCTCGTTTTGAGTATAAAACCAGAAGTAATGGAAA
The DNA here is from genome assembly GCA_019648995.1 of Plakobranchus ocellatus. Classification (NCBI taxonomy): domain Eukaryota; kingdom Metazoa; phylum Mollusca; class Gastropoda; family Plakobranchidae; genus Plakobranchus; species Plakobranchus ocellatus. Next base: position 466,257 of record BLXT01004001.1, on the reverse strand, counting down.
GTTGAGTGAAGCAATGACCGTGAGTTTGTATACTTATTATGTTTGTTTTTCAAGGACGAAATTAGATGGTATATAATCAATTCTGTTCACAGTTTGACATAGACTGCCATCTTGTCGTGGTAGTCTCTGCACGTCCTTGAAGACACAGACCTCTTACATGGCATAACCCAAACAAAACTCTGTCCTGTATTTTTCCTAAATCAAGATAGTTTGTACTATTGTTCAGTCAGCAATCAACGAATATGTTTCACTTTGGGCGATTAAAAATCAAGTTTTTAAAACATTCAATGTGACAGCGATGAGAAAATAAAGTCATAAGGTAAATTTAGATTTGAAATAAAATGCATTTTAAGTTGAAGTTCACATAAAGGATTCTTAGAATACTATAGGTAAGCTTTGAAGTTCACATACAGGATTCTTAGAATACTATAGGTAAGCTTTGAAGTTCACATACAGGATTCTTAGAATACTATAGGTAAGCTAATCATTTGCAGACAAATAACAAAACTACTACAGCAAGAACCTTTACTCCACAAATCTGAGGCAATAAATAGCAGTCAGAGAACATTTTACAATTCTTGAAGGCATTAGAATGGAAGAACTTAATGGAGAAGCAAATGTTACTTCTGGTCTTACAATTAAAAAAATCAAAACATTCGTCTGAGTTGATATAATTTCTTTCTCCACAGTTCTGTACACCTTTCACAGATCGCCAAAAAGGTTTCTGCGTAACAAAACAATCTTTTCCAAATGGCTGTAGCTGTGAACAGGTTGGAGTGGATAGGTATCGGCTCAAAGCTAACTTTACAGTAACAGCACTAGAAATGAGTCACGGAATGCTATCTCTGACATGGCCTGGCAAACGAGGAGCACTGCGGTACGATTATGACTTGCCAGAAGTAAAAACCAGACCAAGTAAGCTTCTTTTATAAAGTTGTTACTGTAGTTGTTGCTGTTGTTTTCTTGTTTTTGTCGATGTTTCTGTTGCTACCGCTGCTGCTGTTGTTTTTGTTGTGGTTGTTGTTGTTGATGTTTGTTGTTGTTCTTGTTGCTGTTGTTGTTTTTGTTGTTGTTTTGTTGTTGTTGTTGTTGTTGTTGTTGTTGTTGTTGTTGTTGTTGTTAGGATGAAGTCTTTGTTCTTCTCCTGCTTGTTGTCGTTGCTGTTGTTGTTGTTACTGTTGTCGTTGTTGTTGCTGTTGGTGCTGTTGTTCTTTTTCTTATTATTGATATTCTTCTGTTCTGGCAAATGAAGTTTCTTGGGTTGCAATGCCTTAAATAGTTAGTGCGCAGATGGCTAATCTTTCGCTTTTATTTTTACACAGGCTCTTGTCGTGAGTAAAATGTTTTTTCTTTTTTCTTTTCCATTATGATCAGTTAAGTTGTTTGGTTAATTTTTTTAAACTTTATTAAATTTGATATGATGAATCTTTTGTTCAAATGTGCTTCATCCAGTTACTTCTTAACTTGCATATGCTTTTGTTTTGTTTTTTTTTCAATATTGGATTTTTAAGATCAGATAGGCTACAAAAGTAAATATTGTGCTACTCAAAGGAATTTTTTAAAAATGATAGAACTCTTTAATTTCATTTTTTAAAATTAAATTTTGCGATTACTTACGTGCCCTTGATAGAGACGATAAAAAACCTAACGCACAGAAAAATCTTTTCAAAGCAACTGTTGTAATTTTTCCAATTATTTGGGTCGTATTTTGCAGCGAGAGAAAATGAAGAAAAACCTGAAGGCAAAACCAGAGGACTGAGGACTGTACACATCCTTGGTCTCGTCCAGGGCACTGGTCTTTTAACAACTGGCGGCTATTTGTATTTTTGTGAGTTTATCGTTTCAGGACAAAATGCACACTTTCACTTACTTTGGGTTTAGAGAAAAACTTAACCTTTTACTAAGAGAGCATTGTCTAGAGCAGTGACAAAGCATTGGAGAGAGCTTACCAAAATATATACTTATTTCAAATGTATTTTTTACTAAATGCTACAATTTTTAATAATGTTTGTTGTTATTGCTTTTGTTGTTGTTGTTTTGTTTTTTAAAATAAATTTCGAGAGAGCTTTTAATCACAAATAAGGGATATTTTTAACTCCTTTTATTTGATCTTGTCCGCCATCCTCTACCCTAGCCATATGCACACTGTGTTACCTTTCTTTCATTTACTTTCGGTCTCAATACCTTAGCTCATTTATTACTGTCTGGGTTCTTTTGTTTTTTATGATCTCTCTCTCTGTCTGTCTCCTCTCTCCCTCTCTCTCTCTCTTTCTCTGTCTTTCTCTCTCTCTTTCTCTCTCTCATTCTCTCTCTCTCCCTCCTTTTTTCTTTCTGTCTATCTGCATCTTCAATTGATCAAAATCGTTCAGTGTTTAGTGAATATCTCTATTGAAAAATGTGTCGTACCATCTGGTAGCTTCGAAAAAAATCATTCAATTGTTATTACTTAACAGCGGAATTTAAACCTTCTTTTGTAGGCATGCCTTGTTCAATTAAATCACCAAGTGCACCGCTGGATTACTATGCACCGCTTTTCCAATTTGGAATTTCACCGCAATGTATAATCTCTGCATTCAACACTACGTTTTGATTCAGCCACTTGATATACATTTAAAGTTAATTTGTATACCTCATGCGGTTACCAACAAAGTTTAAGAAGTTTATTATTACTTTGAAAGCTATTCTTTTTTGCTTCTGAGCTGATCAGCCACAGCAAATTTTATTTAGAAAGTGATTTTATTTTTGTTATAAATTATCCTCATTTTTTTTAGTCAGTTTGCCTTGCCATCCAAGTTTGTGTTTCTTCACAGTGGTGAGAAGATCGTCATAGACCCCAATAGCCTAACTCACTTCTCTTGAGTAAAATAATTTTTTTTAAAGATACCCATGAAGTTTTTGAAATCACCTCATTCATATAGATTGTATTGTTCCCTCTGATTCTGCCGTAATAGTTCATGCTTCGCACGCATACTTGAAAATTAGAATCACTTATGTCATGAGGCAACAGCCACCAGAAGAAGAGGCTATGATTGATGCACTGCTCAACATCTGCGAAAAGATATGATCGGCACGAGAATGGCCCTGCTTTTATGACTCAGCCAGCTGCAATTATCCTCCCTAAATAAGGCAACCTACACCTGTGGCAGAACCACAGAACCATGGCACAATTAGTGTTGGTATACTTGTGCGAACACAGCTATGCTGACAATCTTACTTTGCAGTTTGAAGCCTCAAATAGAAAAGATCATGGGTGAGGAACAAGTAGGTTTAGATCAGGGCAGAGGACAACTGAAATAGCTTTCAACCTGAAATATTTGTTAAGAGATTAATTCAACAGCAAAAGGACCTGTTCCTTGATTTTGTTGGTTTTACAAAGCGCTTGATAGAGTTGGGCATGCAACTCTCTAGTCCCAAAGGAATTGTACAACATAAATGCGAACTTGACTGGAGTCATGAAGGCCACCAGCGCAGTATATTACACGGGCAGTAGGGTTCAGAACAACTGTTAGAGTCACCAAGTATGTTTAAACATGCTGCTTAAGAGAATCATGACTGATGCTCTGAGCGACCATAAGGGATTAGTTATAAATGGTGGCGGAACAATCGCAAACTAAAGATTGTTTTTTTTCTGACCATATCGATGCACGTACTAGTACAGAGAAGAGGAAAGTTTGTCAAGGCAGGAAACTATCTGGGGAAGATATCAACGACATAAGGCATGGACTCAGTGCAGATATGTCTAAGCACTTATTTCTGAAATCAAAAGTATGCCTTTCCTGCTACATGGTCGAATTAAACATTATAACCTGTTTTGTCGCCACACAAAGGTTCTCGTTTTTT
>BLXT01004001.1:428645-442201 GCA_019648995.1 Plakobranchus ocellatus | reverse complement strand
TTCTATATCGCCCAATATTGAAATTTAGAGAAGGCCCTATTTTGAAATTGTTGATTCACGTTGAGATTATGATTGCAAACCAGGTAGCAAAATTAAAATACTAGCCTAGATATTAATTTAGATCTAGAATTGAGTATCTCGATAGCTAAAGTTTATTTCAAACTTTGCGCTCCATTATTGTTACAGTACTGAAAATTTTTACTTAGACCTTAGTTTAATTATCATGGTGATATTTTTATAATGACATTTAAAGTTTGAACTGTGAATTACTAGAAAAGTTAGGATCTTGAAATTCTCTCCAAGTCAAGATGTCAGCTTCCAGACTTCAGGATTTTGCTCAAACAAGGATAAATTGAATTGAGGTTGCGTCTCATAACAGTAACTTTATTTGGTTTACTTTTGCTCTGAGTGAAGGACATCACATCTCGAGTTCATAGGACATAAATACTGAATGAATCATGACAGCTGCTAGATTCAATTTTAATTGATTATTACAGGCCCCAAGCCTTCAAAATGATAGAATACAAGTTACTCCATTCATAGCTGACATGAAATGATCCTCAGTTAAAAATTAAACCTTATTAAGGCTGCGTTATGCAAAGCACCTTTGTTTGGTTTATGGTTTTTTTTCTGGGATTTTCAGTTCATTTGCGAAAGAATGTCAGTTTTTGTCTCGCTACAAAAGCAGTGATCATTCAATCTCAATCAAGAAATATCTGGAATAAGGCTACATTTCAGGTAACGAATTCTTTGGTTCCCATTTTGGTTCGTGAATTTTTCACTTTTTTTTTTCAAGCGTTCCTTGCATTTTGCTTACCGCATGTATACCCAAGTTTGGTAGATTATGGTCCTCTTCAGGTTTACAGAAATCTTCTTAGAGTCGTAATGTTATAAGACATTCTTCAGCATATAGTTTAAGGCAAACCTCGACTTATATGCTGAAAAATATAGTTTTTTTAAACCCAGTAGGTATTTTTTTTGTTTTTATTTACTTAATGCGACACTAAGGTAGGTAAATTATGTTCAGGAAAATATCCTTTCCTTTCCCGTTCATTCGAACGGGCAAACATGCTTGTTATTTTTAAAAGGCACTGTGAAGTTCAGTCCAACCTAGAGCAGATACAAAATCTACATCATCAGACTAAGATGTAATCCTAATGTACCATGCCAGGTGATGCTTTTCTGTCTTCCTTTCCACAGACTCTTGCCGTAAGTATATTTGTCAATTGTTTTCCTTTTGTAGAATAGAATCTATCTGCAGCATGTTATTACTAATATCTGATCAGCATGAGATCAATATTGCATCATACTTGTAAATATCTGCGCATCAGTACTGAATCAAATTTGTTGTCCAGCTGATCATTTTACAATGATCTTGAATGCCTGTATTAAACGTTACAGTAGATGCCAAATTTAAACAGATACAAGTAGCATTCAAGGTTTCAGTTACACATCAAAGCATGCACCTCTATTAATCTCCGTCAGATTTGGATTTTTTTTTCAATAAGTCACAGAAATGCACTCACAATGTTTTTTTTTTTGTTGTTTTTGTAAAAAACTTTTTTGAATTTTAAAAAATCCATTATTCTATTTTGAATTTACTTCCATTTTTTAAAAAAATCCATTGATCCATATCAAACTTACTTTTCAATGCATTTTTATTCAGGGCGTTTACAACAATTTTTCGTAGATAGAAATAAATCAGAATTTTTTGTCAACAAGTTTGACATTTATTATAAAATCGTCACAACATCTGAATACACTGCTTGTGCTATTTAAATTGTGTGGGAATAATGACGTTCAGTAATTTTTTTTTTCGGTTGCACTATTTCGGAATTATACTGAAGTCAATATTATTGTCGTTGTTAAAAGCAATTATTTAAATAATATTCTTATTTCTAACAATTCTAAATTTAAGTCTTGGTGTGTTTTGATTGATCTGTTTCAAATTTCCTTTCAGTTATGATTTATTGAGGCGTTGATATGTTTAACAGTGTTTACGGCTTGGTTCTCTACATTCTGGGATAATACCTTTTTTTTTTTTTAAAGAAAGCTGACTTTTTGCTAGGGAAAGGCTGTTCATGAGTCTTCTTGTCAGACCTTGAGATATACTGCTTATTGACTCACTGACGGCTCTAGAGGGAGTAGTCGCTTGTGGACTTCTTACTTTCGACCAAGATGAAATCAGTTCTATTTATGGTACAGAGATGATAGAATTGTTTTTTGATTGACTCTCCAGTCAAAGTTGAAATAACTAGGGCCAAGTTTCGCTGATTTAACCTCCTTATTCCATTTCAGTGAAGAGCGGTAGGTCATCTGGTAAGGCAGTCGGCTACCTAGTCAGAGGTCTAGGGTTCTAATCCCAGTCCCAGCCAAGTCAGTTTTTCAATGCTCCTCTGTGTCCACCACTAAATGGCTAGCTAGGTCTCTTAAGACCCGGCGAAAGTAAAGCCGGCGACAAAAACAATGGCAAACTACCTCATAATGCAATATGTCAAGAACAATCAGGACCCACTTTACTTTTTTATTCGATTCAAGCCGCCCCTTTTCCTTGTCAGAGGTAATCTCTTTGATATTAGATACTCTGAGAGTTCCAACCATTTTCCGCACTGTAATTTAAAGAAACTTGGAGCGTACGTTTTTAACTTTAACGATAGAGGCACAAATGTTCCCTACTTTAAACATCCGATAAAATTTTTCCTTTGATAACCTCCTCATACCTTTTTTTAAATATATTGCACCCTTTTATGCATAATCTAGTAATCAGACCAAATTTAGTTAATAGTAGAGTAAGAAAGTCCCATGGGGACCGTAAGACACATTTTACCATTTTGAATCCTATTTTATTATTTCCAAAATATGAAAGTAAAATTTTACTATATTTATCTAAAATAATGAAGTAATTTGGTAGCTTTACGCTGGCCCTCTTCAGCCGCGAAATTGGAACATATTTCAATTCGGGGCCCTTGGCTGCACTGGGCCAAGACAATTAGTGTTGAGTCATCTAAGACTGTTACGTTTGGCCTACAACTGTAAAATTGAATAAAAGACCCTGGTCAATTATATCACGGTACTTAAAACAATATTCGACCTCGTGAATTGTTTAAAGCAATGGGGCTGGTGATGTATTAATAAACTGGAGTATTACAAGATTTATGTGTTGAAAACTGAATGGGGACTGCTGCTTAGTGAGTTTAGCCATTCAAGAACAAGAGAGAGTTTTTCTTTCATCCATATGTTCCTGTCGTATCCGCTGTATAGAGGACTGTTGGATTGGACGTTAATGTAAATGTAATTTTTCATACACAAAACACCCACACATACATAATTATATATATAATTATATATATGTAATAAGTACATATATATATGTGTATATATATATATATATATATATATATATATATATATATATATATATATATATATATATATATATATACACGCAAACACATTATGATTGAAAAAGCCCGTGGATTTGTACGTTAATTAATGCGATTTCTTGTGTGTATCAGTGTAGAGTTTTGAGTCTCATAGTCAGGTATTTAGCACACTATCGTGGACTTGCATTGAGTAAATCGAAATCCTCAAATTCATTAGAATTCAAGATAAGTTACCTGTTAAGTTAGTTAGTTATTGTCGGACCGCCCTGGAGTATGGATCTAAATGAAACTAAGGACAGTTTGAGTATTGTGACCTCCTCTTTGCTGTTATGGTTTCTTTCAACCAGCGGATGGTCAGCCGATGAATAGTTGTGAGAAAACCTTATTGGATTAATTATATTCCGTCCCTGGCGTGTTTAAATGTTAACGGATATTCCTTAGTGTTCTGTTGTACATCATGAAAAGTGACCAAGTCTCAGGTCCGTAGAAATGCACTGAGTTTAAAACGGAGCCTTGTTATTGATACATAACCTGTGTAATTTATACCATTGTTATCTTGATGCAGTAAGTGCGAGCTTATGAGTTGTGCTTTTCGTCTCATCTTGAAGCAGTAACAATAGATTATGTGCTTCGTGATTATTATAAAAAAGGTAATATATTATTCTGTGCTTCTCACCCATAGCCTGGTAATGCGTGATTCGTCCTCTTTAGTGCAAACTATGTTGATGAAGTTCTTTCAGCCTCTAGATGAGCCGGATTTGAGTTTACCGCAGTCTGAAAAATTTTCATCACAGTTATCATAATCATTATATTGGCCATGCAAGATTTATTATTGTTGCTGTCTTTCACTTTGTTGTGTTTTCAGCTGAACCAAACATAACATCGTTCCAAATCACGCCATCCTTTAACTGTACATTGGAGTACCAGGTGGAAAGCGTGGACTACACGATATTAGAACTTGATGTGTCCGATAACAGTTCCAGATACAGCTTTAAGAAAGATGTGTGGCCGCGTTTTGAATACAAAACAAGAAGAAATGGAAAATTGAGCAAAGCTATACTGGTGAGTTTTAATCTGTCAATAGTATATCGTTGCTAAGTTGTTAAGTCAATCATGTTTCTGATGGTGATTTTAAAATCTATTGTTGTGGTCTTAATTACAAAAAAAAATTAAATATATCTTTAAAGCAATTTCCATCTGTAGTTTTCGCGAACTGTATGGAATATAAGATAACAATAAAAAAGCTAGAACGAAAATCAATGAGCAAGATCTTAAATGCTTTACATAATTTTAACCAGACGATAATGAATATTGTCCTCAGCGACAGTTTAAAAGTGATTGTTTGATGGCGTCTACTCATGAATAAATTAGATATAGTCCATAAGTTATAAACAAACTTTTTTTTTCTCTTAACGATTATCGTAACTTTAGCTTAACTGTGCAAGTACATTTATTTATTTTTTTTTTTTTATCACAGTTCTGCACTCCCTTTACCATTCCTCAAAATGAGTTCTGTGTGACGAAGCAATCTTTCCCAAACAGCTGCAGCTGCGAACATGTTGGAAAAGACACGTTTCGACTCAGAGCTAACTTTACGATAAAAAGCCAAGATATGAGCCATGGACAAATTTCTTTGACATGGCCTGGCCGTAAAGGACCAGTGCGCTATGATTATAATTTGCCAAAAGTAAAAATGAGACCAGGTATATTTTTTTTCACCTTTTGTGAGAAAATTGTAATATTAACTCCAGTAAAAAAAATTGGTAAACAGTAAAAGGACAAAAGAGTCTGTATGTTATAAATCGCGCGTAATAATTAAAAACGAAAAAAAGGGTTCATATATTAATACTGGGAAATGTATCCAATTTGATGTTTAAAACGATAAACAAATGTAAACGTTCAAATAGGCCTTCTCTGTAGCATAATAACCCATAATAATGAGTCAGACAGGTACAGTCTGTCACCTATTTTCATCTGATTAACATGCCAAAGAAAGTTGAGATAACTCTATCAATGGTTGAACATCTCTTGAAAGAAGACAAGACAAATTTTACATTTACTTTAAATTGAAAGATAACATTTAATTTTGAAGTGCAATTAGTCAATTCATGACCATAAATCTTTATCAAAATTTCAAAGCTATTTATTGAAAATGTAAGCATTTCTCGGGTTGTTTCCTAACATTTTATCATATCAAATAATTCATTTCGAAAATGTTGGATACAGTTGAAAAGAAAGTAACAAACATGTATGTGATGGATTCATATCGATGTTCCTGTATTTACTTCACAAAAATCATTTCGGCTGATGCTGTATTAGACAACAGTCTTTTCTTTAGAATGCAAATTATGGTGACAGTGGCGGTAAAGAATGTTTTCTTGATTTTTTTTCTTTCTCACAGACATGTGCCGTAAGTTATTTTTGTTTTGTGTTTTCTACGTATTGTTTTTTGTTTATTCATTCCCACAAATATTGATATGATACGAAATGGAATGACCATCTTTATTTGTATCTTTGCATGAGTTTGTTGTTTTCTTTTCTTCAAACGTTATGTGAAACAAATGCAACTTATGGAAAGGAGCATCAAAATGTATCTTAAAGCATTATGAGATATCCACGTCAGTTAAACTAAACAAGGCTTGAAAGCTCAGGAAACATGCAGTTAAATACCTCTTAGTCATTTTTGTACATGAGCAAATTAATGCAAGAAGTGGACTAAGATTTTTAAACACCTCCTAGTCATTTTTGTACATGAGCAAATTAATGCAAGAAGTGGACTAAGATTTTTGAACGGGAAAAGTTATGGCTTTTTGCAGTTTGATCATACCTTACATAGGCTTTCTTGAAGTGAAACATTCCAATCTGTTTCATTATCATTATCAGGCACCTTGTCTGGAAGAGACATTGGCGTTCATGTTCCTCCACTCAAACCTATTCTCAGTTAATCTTAAAAAGTTGTTATTGCTACCCTTGCTTATTGCCCAATCTGTTTAAGTGTTATTAATCAGCATGTGCTATTTTTTATTGCCTAAGACTTACGAAACAAATCATAACTAGCAAAGAAGGTCCAAAACAAGACTATCTGTTAGAACTAACTGAGGACTCCTAGTGAAAAATTTACTTTTAAATAATTAAGGTCAAATAAAGATCACATTATATATGGCAGATGTCAATGCAAATTCTCGGCTTGGATTTATGATGAATTCTATCCTTCTCATCATCACCAGACAGCTTCATGTTAGACAAAGTTGAATGTTCATTTTCCTCTTTCTCGATTTCCTGGCATGTGAATTTGTTTTGCAAATTTCACGAAAGGACAGAGCAGGCTTTCTTTCAAGTTAGGGCAAACATTGCTGGAGTGAAAGATTTCCTGTTATCTTTTCCTTATCCATTGGTTGAAATTTCAGATTTTATGATTAATTTTGATGATAAATCAAATACTACTAGATGAAGAAATTCACATACAAGCACTGTAGAAGTAGACAGTTCTCTTGAGAAAAATGTGACTGAGTCTACGATAAGAAGAGAGAACAGGACTGTTTGATTAAACAAAAAGTTCCTTACTGGACGTTTTAAGAACATTTTAAATTTTTGCATAACATTAAAACCAGTATGTTTTAAAATATAATTTAACGTTGCTATTCATATAGTTTTAATTATATCAGTTTTGTTATTACCCTTGTTGTCTTGTTGTTCTTATTATTGTTTTTGTTGTTGTTTTTAATGATTGTTATTGTTTGTTGTTGTTGTTGTTATTATTGTCATTGGTGTTTTTGTTTTGATGGTGATGTGATAGAAGCAGCTGTTAAGAACACAGAATAAGATGACGGTTTCGTTAATATAAAGTAGAGAATGGAGAGTTTCAAGTAGCAAAAATTAATGGAACTGAATTTCTTAAAAGTTGCTTGTAGAGTGTTGCCAATAATCATTCAGATTCCTAGCAGGAAGTCTTATTTTCCAGATTTTGAGAAACCAAATATAAATGCGTGAAAAAAACCCGCTCAAAATACAGAAATCACTAAACATTTGAGGCAATTTGAAAAATCGCAGAATGTGCAAAATATGGTGGCCACCATGCGTCGAGCATAGAAGTGCGGCCGTGTTGCAACTGCACGCATTGCTTTTATCCGCGGGGCCAGACACCTATAAAAACACCTATCTCATCCACTTGGTTTAAACTCTCATAGTTCCATTTTGATGCTGTAAAAACGTTTCTGAAGGATCATCTCTATAAAACCGTCCCAGAAACAAGTCATGTGGCATAGGCTAACTAAAGTGAATGCCAGCCCAGTTTTACCAAAGAAGCAGACTAAGTCTTAAAGACAAGAGAAGCAGTTCATACTGTAGAAGGAGCAGACTATGTTTAGAAAACAAGTTGAATAGTTAGATGTATGCATTGGAATATTGAGTATTAGAGTATTTTTGATGCTTTGTTTATGGTAAATTTATTGCAGAACTAGCATAACTTATAAATCATCCTCATAAAGAAATGCTACACTTGTAAAGACGACTGACTTTTACATACACAGTTATACAACGAAATGTCTATAAAATATGTCTAATATTATCATTGTTCCTCACGCTTAGTTACTTTTCCTCTATATAAATAACAGCGCTGGCGCCATCAAGCTCATCAGGCTTATCGGTGTCTGGTGTGATGGTAGTTCCTGCCTTTTGTATTTTACTCCTTGCACCCGTGTCCGTGAGTAAATTTGGTTAGGAAAAAGTTCTATATTTTTTATTTCATGTCAGATCAAGCATTTGATAACTAAAAAGAATTTCATGGTTTTTCTACGCAAATTGAATTCTTTGTGCACTAACATCGCTGCTTCCACTTTCATTAAAAAGTTTAATTTTTCCTTCACGAAACATGGAAGCAAAGATGTTTATCACGATTGAAGGTAATGTCTCTCTCTCTCTCTCTCTCTCTCTCTCTCTCTCTCTCTCTCTCTCTCTCTTTCTGACTCTCTCTCTTTCTCACACTTTCTGTCTGTATGTCTTTTTTTCTCTCTTACTCTCTGTCTTTCTCTCTCTCTCTCTCTCTCTCTCTCTCTCTCTCTCTCTCTCTCTCTCTCTCTCTCTCTCTCTCTCTCCCTGACTCTGTTTGTCTCTGTCTGTCTGTCTGTTTCTCTCTGTCTGTCGGTTTCTCTCTGTCAGTCTCTCTCTCTTTCTCTCTCTCTCTCTCTCTCTCTCTCTCTCTCTCTCTCTCTCTCACACACACACACACACAAACACATGATTTCAAACTGTGTGTTTATCAATTTATGTCAACGATAGCTATCAATATTTTTGGTCACGTTGCGCATTAGATCACTGATTCTTTTTTCTCTAAGGGATAATCTAGTATCAATAATTATGATCTAAGACAAACATCGCTTTTTTTGTCACAAGCTTTAATTTTGGCTTAATGGAATCCAAGCATTCTTGGTGAAAGTTGTTTTTTTTTTTTTTTTTTGGGTCAAAGATAAGAAAACGGTGATTTCACATAGGACTTTAATTATCAAATTTTTTTCATCAATCAGCTATGATAGAAATTAAAGTTTAAAAAAGACAGGGAAAATGACAGTTTATTAATGCCAGCAATAATTGAAAGGTTGTAGCTTTGTGTGTGCTATAGACGTTCATATTTTGAGAGTAAACCTTTGACTCTTTTCTCGCTCAACGCATGTTGTTTTCACAGGCAAAAAATTAGCCTCTGACAGGAATTTGAAAATGAGGTAATAGGACTGAAAAGTTAAAACTATTCAAATATTTCTCGAAACGTTTGATGTGCCTCATGATGCAGACCTTCCTTTTAGATATTTGTTATTTTTGCCGTAAGTACATATTTAGCAATATTATTTTCAAAAGTCCTTTTTACCTCACTTTGACGTCGTTTTGGCTCTCTACCACGTTTGAATATTGTGATGGAATGGTATATAATAAAGATCTAAAATTGCCTCAGCTAACATTATTATAAAAAAAGACTTAAAATACTTTAGTTAACGTTATAATATAATCTATATCGCTTCCGTTAACGCTACAACATTAAAGATCTATAACGCTTCAGCGTGGAAAATAATCGTATAGGGGAAACAAAATGGTCGCATAGGTTGAAATTATAACATAATAGAAAAGGTGGTGAACATGTGCGATTCAACATGGGTAAGGCGGTAACAATAATTGTCCATTTTATTGTATTACAGACGTGTGACTAAGAAATGTGACTATCCTACCTTGGATGTGTAACTTAAGTTTAATGTCTGTTCAGTGGTCATGGGTTTATCTTTTTTATGCAATGTAAACTGCATTGTTGTTGTGTGTGTGTGTGTGTGTGTGTGTGAAATAATGTCCATCTCGCTACATCATATTTCTGGTCACCAGGCTTACTAACCAGGTCAAGGCACGACGAAGTCACCATCACTATCAACGACAACAAGTTCGTCACGATGATTAAATTTTAACGAAGAAAGCTCTGGCATATCCATCAGCATCACAATCAGATTATTATAAAGAGGACCCAGTATGCAAATGTAAAATTTTTAAAGATTACAGATTGTGTGAGCCATGAAAAAAATTGTTTCATATGTGGAAGTAATTTATCAATTTACACGTCTGTCTTTCCTTCGTTTAATAGGTTTTATTTTTCTCAAATTGTTCAACCCATGTTTCCTTATATTTACCCTGAAAAGGTTGACATTAAAAGTAAAACTTTTTTTTTCAACAGGCACTTGTTTAAACTTAATTATCATTTTTTTTTTCGTTATATCAGAATATCTTGTGAGTGAATTATCAACTTTCAAACATTGGATAAATAAGTGGTGTCTAATATTGCAACGCTAGTCTCTTGTTTGCTCTCAACTGTATGCTTATACATGAATACAGTCTTCAGATAGTGCAGCAAAAAGCAGTGTCAGTACAAAATACCTGCTTTTTACAGATATTTGTATTCCACTGTTTGAATTCATTAATTTGAGATTAAGTATCTTATTTACTTTTTGCATACAAGAAAACATTTTTCTTCAGATTTAAACTAAGAATTTAGCATGATAAAATTTTTCAAGACCATTTTTAAAGAATGCATGATTGCAAAAATTTGTTAACTTCACATTTCAAGATTAATTGACCATTATCGTTTCCTTATACTTTGCTATGATTGGTTACAACACCTTGTTTGTTTTTTGGTTTTTTTTTTGGTTTTAATAAAGAAAAAAAGTTTCAATTTTGTCTTTGGTTAGTGCAAGTCTATTCTTACTTATTTTGAGTGATGTCCGTTTTAGTCATTCCTGCTAGAGATACTAATTGCATAACAATTTACAAAGTAAGGAAAAAATAGCCTTTTTTGGGGTTTTTAAAGTTTGAAAGAGAAATCCATAATTCATTGCAAACAAGCTTGGTAATACAGTGAAAAATTGAAGGCGCAATTCAACCACAAATTTCAGATATAGCCATCGAACGGTAAATGGAAATGCCTCATTTACTGATCTAACCAAGATCTTTAGTTTTCATTTCCATCTCAAGAAAAATACATTAAAGGTAAGACTTAGTATTTGTTTACACGCTAAATATTATATTTTCAAGCCTATTTTCTTTTTTCATATGTTTTCTTGGTGTTCGATGTATAGACTTATGAAATTCGGTTACACCATAAAACAATCGTAAAGTATCGTAATTGAGATATTCATCAGCTGTAAAAGAAAACATTTAAATATAGGCCTACAGAATGTTCATCTCTTCATTTCAAGAGGTTATCAGCTGGCGAAATCTCCTAGGTGTTTTTGCTTCAAGTTCCATTGCAATTTCCCTGTTTTGAAAGAAGCAACACTATTAATCTCTTTTATTCAGTGTTAGTTATTGCACAGAGCCATTCGGCACAGTTATCTTTATGTTATGATTGCAACAATCTATGCAGTTTAAAATATAAGGTTAACTATTATTTTAAAGGCTGGCTGGATGTATCACATGTTTATATTTCTTTACAAGGAATAATTAAGTGAAAAGTATTAATGTTGGCTTTGTATTGGTTCTTGCAATCTGTATATTTTAAATGAAAAAAGAGAGAAAATACACATCTCTGACGCGAAGGAAAATACTTGGAGCCTAGATATCTCAGTCCAATATGAAATATTACAGTACGAGTAATGAAATAATTCCTCTGCATTAAAAGATTGTGATAAGACTCTTTTGCAACGTATACGGTTTTCCAAAGATAGTGCCCTCATTGAATTAAACCAACCGCTTTTTTCGCATAGATAGCTAAAGGGTAAAAAGTCACCCATAGAATAAATAAAGCTTAAGACCATGGATCACTATATACAAAACTGCCCTGATCCTGTTTTAAGATCAAAGTTCAGTTGATTACGGATCTTCACAGAGTAGATTTTTGTACTCTCGATCCGATAGACAAATGTTGTATATATGAAAACGTCTCTGGCAGATTGCAACTTTGCAACTGAGTGTCAATTCTAAATGCTTAATAGTTTTCTTCATCTGTGAGACGCCACGCAACTCATTTTTGTACACTTATTTCATATGGAATAACGTTTCGGTGGTAATAATTTAAGAAGGCAAATTTGAAATCTTTAAAAATGTATAGTTTGACTTACATGGATCTGTAGAAAAATAAGAACACCTTCGATCGCATCTACGACCTCTTCATGGAACTGACTTTATTTTTCTGAAGTAAGTGGATAATACCTTTATCAGAACTAGAGCCAGTGATTTACTTTAAGGCACTATGAGTATTCTCTTCTCTCGCAGGTCTGAATCTTACACTTTTTTGGGTGTCTACAAGTGGATTTCACTTGCACATAGCTGAAAAATCTTCTTACAGGCAAACGCTTATATTTCTCGCATTCCCGAATTAAGTTTGCTGTTCGAGGAGAAATTTTCAAAAGATTTCATCAGTGTTAATAATTCATCGGATAGTCATGAAACAAAATTTATCATCATCATCATCATCATCATCATCATCATCATCATCATCATCATCATCATCATCATCATCATCATCATCGTTCTATCATTATCCCCATCATCATTTTATCATCATCACCACCATCATAATCCTCAGCAGCATCACCATCATAAGTGTGGTGTTGCAGGTTTCTTTCTCCCTCTGTTTCCAGCTGAACCAGAAATTAAAGTAATTCAAATCGAACCACTCTTCAACTGTGTTGCGGATTATCAGGTGGTAGGTGAGGACTACACACTACTGGAGCTTGATGTGGCCGGCAACAGTTCCAGATACAGCTTTAGAAAGATCTGTGGCCGGTTTTGAATACAAAACAAGGAGACATGGAAGATTAAACAAGGCTATGCTAGTACGCTTCTTATATACAAATATACAATCATCGTAATATTTGTATATTTTCTATGGGCGAAAGCTATCTAGAAAGTGAATCCAAATGAATTCATATTATGTGAAGAACTCGACCCAGTCCTAGTCTAATGCTCTTAAATTTTAGAAATTAAATCTTTTTTTTTCTAAGTTACAAGAGTCTTATTTGGTTTTTTCCCCTCGAATTTCTCTCGTTCAAGTCCAATAACAAGAGGGTTGTCTCGCAAAATAAAGCGGAAATTATCCTTAAAAATTTGATTGGATAAGGAATCGCGAAAAAAAATTAAGGAGCATAAGGTTTTTTTTAGCACTGTGGAGCAGAAATTTTTTAACTGATTGGGATTACTAATCCTTCATTTTACAACGTCTACTTGAGTAAAGAGCATACATTTTTCTAACAAAAATTCATATTTACCAAAGTGACTTTAATTTGCGTGCTTAACAGGCAGTTTTGATCTACACGCTTTTTCTTTGTTCACAGTTCTGCAATCCTTTTACTATTCCTCAAAAATGGTTTCTGTGTAACAAAAGATTCTTTCTCAAACGGCGGCAGCTGTGAAAACGTTGGAAACGACACGTTTCGACTCAAAGCTAACTTTACGATAAGGATCAAAGAAATGAGCTAAAGACAAGTCTCCTTGACTTGGCCTGGCAAATACGGGCCTGTTCGATATGATTATGACTTGCCCGAAGTAAAAATGAAAGAAAGTAAGCTTTTTATTTGTATTTGTGATTATGAAAGTGTTTATATCCAAGTTTAGCGATAGAACATATACGTTTCACCTATAAACAATCGCTCAAATAGGTTGGAGTCTTAGAAAATTTGAATGAAATTGAAAACTATAAACTTGATT